>BDCZ01000299.1:26769-58340 GCA_001662365.1 Chlamydomonas applanata | reverse complement strand
CCCCCCCCCCCCCCCCCCCCCCCGGGGGGGCAAGGGGGGGGGGGGGCATGCAGTTGGCCTGCCATGGATGCTTCTGGACTAGGCGTACGAGCCTGCGCCTTTTGTGGAATGAATGGGCGCCAAAACATTGTGTGATGGGTGGCTGTGCGGTGTGCTGGACTGTTGCCTAGTTCTGGCCATGAATCTAAGGCTGCTGGACTTGTTGGCCGGCGACCCTCGGAAAGCCCCTTTCCTTTCATTGGCGGTGTTGCCTGGAGTTGAATGATGGTATGACCAGCCCAGTTGACTGCCAAGGTGAATGGTCTGTGAATGGTGCCTGCCCACAGCCATGTGGCAAGCCATGCTGGCTGGTGTCTGTGCAGTGATGGTACGTGCGGTGATGACAAGTACTGACATATGATCACCAGAGCACGCACATGTGTGAACTGTAGTGCTGCCAGCAAGCGAAAGGCAGCTGCGAGCGAACGTTTTTTCATTGAGCGCCGTGCAGGCATGTTTGTTTGGGTGAGGAGGGAGGTGTGGCCTTTGCTGCAGTGGCTGCTGTGGGACTCCTGGCACTTAGCCTCATGAGCCCTGCATGGTGGCTCTGGAAGGCTGTGTCAGCATCAGCCTGACTTTTTGTCTCGAGGTGCCAGTCGCTACAATATGTGCATCATCGATCTGTACCTTACTGACTGCACCCCCGTTTGCTGTGGCTGGTATGAATGGGCCCCAATGACTGTCGGGTTGGTGAGGGATGAGACCGGACATCTGTATGGTCCGGGCGAGGCACAAGGCACATGCAAATGGGCCCTGCTTCAGGGGGCTATCCTGTGCTGTGCAAGCTTGTGTAACCTATAACACAACGTGGGGGGCATGACTTTGCAGAAGTGCAGAAACTGCGTCAGCCTGTAGCAAGACGTGCTGGCAGTTGAGCGGCAGCTGCGGGTGCTCACATGGTTTCAGCACTCATGTTACACGGCCTGCAACCCGTGGTGGGCCCCTCGCCATCTCCCGCTGCAGGTGCACATATCATATGCACACCCACCAAGCTGGAACGCGTCCACCAGTGCTACAACCTCAAAAACTGTGGCACCCAGCACGGCGGAAGCACCACGAGCACTGCCGCATCCATGCTCCTTGTAACATGGGCCTCCACTGATGTGGTCAACAGCCCTGGGGTTCCAGTGGATGTTCGTTCACGTGCACTTTCGCGCCATTGCACTAGGTCCCCACTCCTCGTACTCTCCCCGAGACACAAAATGGCCCTGGTGTGCGAGCACCTTGGACAGCACTGCGCCGCCGATCCACGGTGCAAAGCGCATGGTGCGGTTCGCCTGCATGTGGAGATCCAGATCGGTTTGTTGCGTGCAGATCAGGATGGGTCGGAGGCATGGGCCAGCGGCACCAAGCCAGCCCAGAGCAACAGTGCTGCATCATATCGCACTTGTATGCATGTATGTATGGCCTTGGACCTCCTTAAGGCCTGTCGCCATCTTCCAGTAGATGACGGAACGTCAGATCGACTTCCTGTCTATTCTATTGCTTGCCCAGGTAACACGCAGTATGAGCAGAGGACCCGCAGAGCATCCACCAGCACAGTGGCTGAAGCACTCTTGGCCATACTGTTGGTCTGAGTGAGAGATGCAACATGCCAGCCTGTGCTTGGCAGGCATCCGCTCCCCATTCTGCTCTGCAGCTCCTCACTCATCGTTCCACCCATCAGAAGCCACCTATTGCCCAGCCTCTTACCCACGACCTCAAAGCCCTTTTTCCCTCCACCCCTCACATCCTACCATTTCCCCACTTTCTCTTGTCCAGCACCCGCCCCCCTGCCCTCTCCTCGCCCCCTCTCACTATCACCCTGAACCCGGCACGTGCCCGCACGCCTGGCCCCAGCCCTCTCTTACCGGCATGAAGTCTGGGATGGGTACCAGGTTGACTTTGCCAGCAATGACATGATGTAGCTCGCGCACGAGGCGCTGAGGCAGCCCCGGCACTTGTGCCCCTGCCCCACACACCACGATGTTGTCCAGGTGACCTGCGTAGGCAACCCAAGAGTGCAAGCATGCGTGCATCATCCCAGTGCTAGCATCCGTGCAACATCCGTGAAGATCCCAGTGCCAGCAGAGTCATTTAAGTACAGTCCATTGAGCACACTCATTGGTGCAAAGCCCCTGCCTTTGTTGAGCCCGCACTCTCAGGCTTGTGACCAATGCACGAGCCAGGCAAGGTCTGGTGAGAGGCTGCTGCTTGCTGCCTGGTGCCACAGGACTTCATTCCACAGCAACATGCGGAGTGACATTCCGCAGCTGCGTGGAGAGATACTGCGCAGCTACGTGGAGAGAGCGGCTAGCTGGGTGTATCCACTGATGCAGCAACAGGCAGCGGGTCCTGGAACAGCCTTGCTGTGTGGCCACGGCCTAGATGTAGCTCCTAAAGTCCGATGTGCTGCTACGCCATGCCCGTGGCAGGCCCCCCAGGCACACATGTGAAGGGCAGTGCTGACTTGGCAGGCATCCAGAATCAAGTACCCATACGCCAAAGATTGTGTCCCCAGGAAAAAGCAGAGGGACGAGTGCCTAGCTAGGCCACAGCAGCAGGCGCACCTGCACGCTTGTTGAACAGGTCGAGAGCTGAGCTCGCGCTCTCTGCCATGACGTCCACTAACCCAGGGGTGGAGAGTTTGGTGCCTGGTGGCAGCCCCTGCAGCGCTGCCATCATCGTCCCCGGCTCCAGAAGAGCCTCACCAACCTGTGGTGCACCACCACGCATACCACGCACGCAGGCACATAGGACCGGTATGTTGATCAATACGCACATCTCTTGCTGTCAAATCAGCACGGCGCGTGGCGTCACCGAGTCCCTTCACTCGTCCCGCACTGCCTCCCATAGCGCCACCCCCACAGCCGCCCCCGCCCCGACTGCGCTGCCGCCATTGCGCCCCACCCCAGCTGCCGCCCCCGCCCCCCCCACCGCCTGCCGTGGTCCCACGCCCACTGCCGCCCCCTCCACACACGTGCTGCAGCCGCCCCACCACCCTGCCACCTTAGTGGCACCGTCCCCGCTCCGCCCCGCTGCAGCCGCCCCGCCCCCCCGCCTGCCATCACCCCTACCGCCTCTGCTACAGCTGCACCGTGCATGGGAGCTCCCACTTTTTCACCCGGTGCGTCACCAGGAGTAACTGAGCAGGGCCATGCTGCTCACCCACCTGGTACCCCTCTGCCCCAACCGTGACTTTCTGGCCGTCTGGCAAGTCATACGTGACTGGTGGTGGCGGCTCCGATGCCACGCCTGCCTTGCCTGTGAATCTGCTGTAATCGTACCAGGTGTCTGCTATCTTACTACATGCCTCTTTAAGGGCTTCTGCCTGTGCTATGCTCAGCTGGCAGGCTGGGAGTGAGGGTGCTGAAGTCGGTGCTGAGGTGTCACTGGCACTGCCACGTGACGAAATCAGCTGTGCCATGTGTGACGTGAGCTCCTCTCCCGCGAATGGCAGCCGCCGCACGCTTGTAGGGTTGAGCTGCGTGCACGCGCGGGCAGCACCCAGTGATGCAAGTGTAGTTAGAGCTGACTGCACTGCACAGTGCACTGCACTGCACTGCACTCCTGCACTGCACTGCACTGTCCCATAGCGCACAGTATGCGCGGCACTGAAGTGCAGTCACACGGAAAGGGGTGCAGTGATGTGCCCCACCGCGCATAGTGTGCCGTAGCCCATGCAACAGCGACAGACAGCATGCATGACCTTGGCATGTACTCCATGCCGCATGCATGGCGATGTACCTGCCCCTCAGTGACTGTTGAGACGTCAATCTTGCCGTGCCCGATGTCCACCACGCAGCCCGTCAGGCGTCCTAACGCATACAGTGCCAAGGTGGCTGGGTCTTGGAAATAAAGCCCATAGACGTTGAAGACCTCGAACATAAGCTGCGTCAGCAGCTCCCTTTCTCGTTTGGAAGTAAGCAGCGGCTCGGCAACCAGCACGCTGCCCTCCACGCCCACTTCCCAGCCGAGCATCTCGTATAGGCTATAATGAATAAGGGCTTCTAAACCGTCCATGTCCTTGATCTGCCCACGTTGGACGGGATGGATGATGTCCACCACATCTGAGCTGGACGCTGCGCCTGAATCGCCTTGCTGATCTGGGGCTTGACCCCTCACCTCCACTGCATTGGGTGTAATAAGGCGTGGCTCATCATCTGTTGGGTACGTGAAAGTAAACCCTGCCTTGAAGGTCTTACTCCCTGGATCCAATATCACCAAGGAGGTGTCCATGGCTTACGAATGCAATTGTATAAACGCGGTGTGTGCAGCTCGCTCAACCCGGGATCGGAGAAGTCAAGACGTCGAACCCACACACTGGTCACCCACGCACACACCTCGGGCAGATGCCTTGGCCACACAAGTAGCAGTATATCTGCATGCATGGATATCTGTGTGCATGCCTCCGGCAGCTGTTGAAATGTGTGTTGTTGTCTTGCGCTGGCGCACATGTGCCGCTCAGGGCCGTTCATCTCCTTGACCGAGGTCCATTGAATTGACCCAGCCTGCGCAAGGCGGTTGCGCGTATGAATCGTGGTCTTGCATCGCACATGTGTATTCCAGGCGCTCAAAGCAGCCTTACACACCTGCACATGCCACGTCACGCATCATCTCTTGCGGGTGCCATTCAAGGCTACAGTATGCCGGGTTACATAAAGAAGCCGCCCATGGTATTTATTTCTATTCATCCAGCTCGCCATCGACGAGAAGATACAAACAGGAGCAGGCGTCAAACATGCCGCACCCATCACAAGCGACAGCATGCTGTGCACACCTCATGACAATGGCACACGACCACGCACACCAAAAGTGCAACGAAGCTTGCAATGAAAAGGTATGGAGAACGCCGCACTTGGTCACGTGGTGCAATGCATGACACAGTGACACCCTGGTCCGCAACATACAGTGCTTGTCAGCGCGCGCTGTTCACAGCCTACGCAGAGCGTAATATTCAAAACGAGCACAGGCAGCACAACGCGAAGCCGAGCCTAATGAAGCTCCCACCCTTTCCCACCATATATTTTTAGGGCACCAAATGTATTGCATACGTTGCTTGGCCCTATTCTCTCAGTCCAAGGAATCGATTGTACCGGCCTGCCTGAAGCCGCACACGAGGAGGTGATAACTCAGGACCCACTGTAGTGGGTACTGCGCACATGCATTGGCTTGCCAAAGTGCAGCCCAGACACGCTCCAAAAACGGTGTGCACACGAACCGGCACAGCTTACATGCCGCGATGCATGAATTTCAGTTGCAGCACACCTGTGGACTGTTACGCAGCCATGGATGAACTGGTCACCAATCACACCTGGGTTAGAAAGCCCCTCTTGTTTGCACAAAGCAGGATGCTGCTGCCACGCTCACGCAACATCAATGATCGCAGCACAGAAGCCTCCACGGCCAATTGTTTTCCAATGGCTCATTACCATCCAAATGCGTTTCAACAAGCCGCACTTATGCAGCGACCGAATGCAAGTGACCTCTGGTGCCCTCAAGACACCTCCTTGTCTGACTGGACTGACTCCTAGCTCCCACTTGCTGAGTAGATGCCAGCACCTCAACCGCCAGCACCTCAACCGCCAGCACCTCAACCGCCTGGTCGCAGGCCCCGCACCCCTCCACTCCAACCACGCCAACCGACCACATGCACCCTGAAATCGCATTCAACAACCAAACCTCGACCACCCTCAGCACTAAACCACCCCCGATCGCGTCTCTCAAGCAACATGCCGAGGGATCTTTTGGTGCATCGCAGCTCAGGGCGGGGCGGGGCCCAACTAACTCAAAGGTCCTGTGCGTCGTCATGCGTGGTGGGTGATGCGGGTGGGCTGCCCACTGATCCCTGATGCAGCTCGCTGTCCACCACCAAATTAGCGCCAGAGACCAAGTAAGCACCAGAAGCCACGTTAGCACCAGAGAAATGAGCACCAGGTCTGAGCCTCCCAAGACTCCTACGTGCCTTCACCTGTGCCATACGCTGGCGGATCAGCTGCAGGGGAGCATGCGTTGGGTTGACCCCAGTTTCGGAGCCGGGCCCTGGCTCAGCGCTTGCCCCGATCCCCTGCTGCCGTGGTGGTCCGCTCCAGCATCACGGAGAAGCAGGCTGCACATCTTGCGCTGGCCGCACGCCCCCGCTCGCAGGCTTGCTTGCATGGCTTGAGCGCGGGGGGGCTGTGATGGGCACTGCGCGTGCCCCGGCAGTAGCGCCAGTGCCAGCAGCACCACCAGCAGCAGCACCAGCAGCGGCAGCAGCTCCCGCGCCCGTTGGCGCCGGTTCAGAGCTCCGTTCAAGTGCCTGTATTTCGGCTGCTTGCGACCACTCCCTGGATGGCAAGGCATGGGTGGTGTTGGATCGCTGCAGGCTGAACTGTGGGCTTGGGCCCTGGGGCTGCACTAGCTGGTTCATTGAGTGGATGGGGCTCTGAGTGCTCATACCAGGTGGCTGCGTGCACAGCAGGCTGCACAGCACAGCGATGTTGTGCAGGCTGTTGTGGGTACTGTAGGCCGTGGAGTTGAGTAGCGCGTCGCCACCTGCCGCACCCCCTGTCTCGCTGCTCCGAGGCCTGGTACCACGCATGCTACCTCTCAAAGTAGCAGGCAGGGGGGACCACGGTGACGCACGCAGAGCGGCCAATCCTGGTGACAGTGGCACCGTGTTCACGTCTGAGCTGACTGTTTCCCGCTGGCCCAGCAGCTGCTGGCACACGCCCGGGAGGCCCGCCTCCACAAATGAGCGGCGCAGCGCAGCACTGGCTGTTGGGGGAGGGGGCGGCAGCAGAAGTTCCGGATTCTCGCCCGCGGATTTGCCGCTGCGCGAAGCGGGCATGGACCTGCCCATGGACGCATGGCCCTGGCTGTGCAGTGCAGACAGGTTCATGAGCTGCGAGCGGCGGCGTGTGCGCACAGTGGCAGCCGGTGCAGCGCTGGGTGGCTCCTCAACAGCCGCGTTCGCGTCGCCCTCCACCCACAGGTACGTCTCCATACGGCCCTGCGCGCACAGGTTGCACAGCATGCACGGCTCTACTGCTGTCATATGAGCGGGATGCGCGTTACACGAGTAGGGATGCGACGATCCCCGGGCCAGGGCCAAACCGAAACCACACCGCCGACCACTCGGCGCGCTGCCAAACCAACCGAAAGAAAAAGCTAGCCGTTAGGAGTTCACTGATCCCTATAAGACGCAAAAATGCCGCATTGGCAGCTGCCAATGCCCCATGTTCACATGTCACACCAGCCCACACACATGGTGTGCTGATGGTGTGCTCACATAGCAGAGAACCCAAGTTCTACTGCCACTGCGTGGCTGAGAACTCAAGTGTTTGCATGCCATGCGCAGGTGCATGCGATGCGCAGGTTGCACGCCATGCCCCATGCGCCCAGCCTGCCATCAGTATTCTAGGGTTTGCCATGCTCCAACTGCCAAACCATCCTTCGATGTCTGTCACACGATGCACAGAAGGCCAGAAACACCCTTATGCAAAGCAATCCCTCGGCACAAGTAACCCATGCTAGGTATGTTTGCCCACCTTGCCCTTGACCTCCACGCCACCTGTTGCCTCCCATGCCTCGCCCAGCAGCAGCGCATGCGTGGCCTCCGAAACCTGGATACGGCCTGGTGGCGCTGTGGACTCCATGCGGCTTGCGGTCTGTGAAGACCCAGCACGCGCAGCAGGGGCAGGTGCAAGGAAAGTGAGTACACATGTACAGAGCAGGTCTTGAGCAGGTGCTTACGGTGAAGGGGGACGAGGCAGTGCTTGAGCGAAAAGCAAGCAGGCGACGAGGGCTGGGCCTCATGCCAAATGAGGGGGCCCATGCTGGTAGCGGGGCCCGCTGTGCCAAGGGCGGGCTGCAGGACGGTGCCGTTGAGCACGGCACCGGGAGGGGTGCATCCTGGTGCAGCGCAACACAGCACCAACACGAACGCATCCCGGTGGCATGCTGAATGCAACAAAGCCAGGTGAGCGGCCAGCCAGCCACACCCAGACTCACGTTCATCGTGTCTCCGAACACAGAGAACTTGGGAAGCCGAGAGCCAACCAGCCCGGTGGTACATGAGCCGGAGTGCAGGCCGATGCGCACCATCGACGGGCTGCCCGTGTGCGGCATACACACGCTGCGTGCAGCAGCCAGCACGTCCTTCGCAAAGTCCATGACCCTGGCAGCAGAGTCAGCGGGGTCATGATCCTGCAGGATGTGCATGAACCCGTCCGCGCCTTGCCCTACGATGCCTGCGCTCACGATGTAGCAGTCGCCCGCCGTCTCCACCTGCGCATGTAATACACACACGCCGTCACACAATAAGTCATCATACATGGACAGAGGTCAGGGTGAAAATGCCGGGCGCCAGCTGCAGTCCATCTGCAGTGTCATCCTGCGATGAGGCACTAAAAACCGCTAAGTGCCTGAAGCTGATAAACCTGCCGCTAAAGCACAGTGTTCTTACTATGGAATCCTCAAGATCGCACCTTATGCACGCCATGCAGCTGTACGAGGTCATCCAGCAATGAGAACAGCTCGTTGATGTAGCCCATGACCTGGCGCGCCCCCACACTCTTGGACATGGACGTGAAGCCCACAATGTCCATGAACAGGATCGTGACACCCTCATGTGAGCGCGCGAGCTGCCGCAAGCTTGAGTTGGGTACACCACGTGGCTGCTTGAGCAGAGGCCGGTTGGCGTCATCTGTCGCGGCCTCCTCAGGGCTCCTGCACCCGGCCTCTACATCCTCTGCGCATGCGTATATTCGTGCTTGGATCACATCATTCGCATTGTATGTGCCTGTGTGGGTATATGTTGCATGGTGCGCGCAGCAGCATGCTGCGTGAATACCTGTTGTAAGATATGGCCCGTGGCTGTGGTGCAGGGACGCATGCAGCAGGCATATGCGCACCCACCGCCAGGTTAGCATGCCATGCATGCGACTGCCAACCGCACAGCTACATGCAAGTGGCTTGCTGCATGGCACTGCTGCTGTCCTGCCCATGTCTCAGGGGTGCTGCATTGCGCATGCAATGGCACTGGGGTGTGGGGTTGTGGGTAGTTGGGTAGTTGGCAGGCAGGCACTGCGTCCAGGCACGCGTAAAAGCTGGATGCAAAGCCATGCCACACACCAGTTGGCTTGCTGGCCTGCGCGTTCTGGGCAAGTGCCTGCAGGCACATGTCAGGCAGAATGGTGATACCCGGATCAGTATAACTTAGCGGCAGAACTTGGGGCGATGCATTGCATGGCAGCGTCTGGCAGGCACTGGTAGGAAAAGGCATTGGTAGTAGAAGGCATGCGCCTGTTAAGGCGCGCGCATGCTTGAAGCACGGCTTGAAGGTCTGTGTGCATACATACATGCAGGCAGAGCAGCAGGCCGGCAGGCAAGCACCAAGCGCACCCACTTCTATGATGTGGCGTGGGAACATCTGACAGATCATGCTCAGTTGCCCCTCCGTCAGGGCCAGCAGCATGGACTCAGCTTCAGCACGCGCCGTCACATCTTGCATGGAGCACAGCAGCACGCGCCTGCAGCCGCCATGGCCAGCCGCAGGGCAGGCGAACGGTCCAGGATGTGGTTGGTGCATGCAGGATTGCAGGTATCAGTGCACTGTGGTTATCAGTTATGGCCTCATTTGGCATGGGATGCAGCACGTGCGGGGATGTACTAGAGCGTACAAATCAAAAGCGCAGGCGGGCAGCGTTGATGCTGGAGGAGGGATACCAGCACAAAACATACTCTGCTTCCATATTATAGATAAACTACTACAGTATTTTAAACTATTATACCACTATTAAAGCCCCACAGCCCAGCCATCGGCTGCAGGCACTCACTCCTGTGTGTCAGGGTCTGTAGCAGCCTCAATGACGACATCCAGCACCACCGTGCTGTTCTTTGCTGCTGCGCTCGATGTGTCTGCCGTCCTCAGTGCATCAAACTGCGCAGCCCTGGACACACCCACATCACCATGTGTGTCCGGGGGGCTGCCGCCTTGCTGGATAGAGGGTAGCATGTGTACCTGAAGGCCTGGGGCCTCCATTCCCACCACCTCTTCTTCCCCCACACACAACAAGTCAGGCTCCGGGATCCCCATCGCAAAGATGCGTGCACTCTCAGCTATGACAGCGCCACCCTCGCCCTCCTCCTCCTTGCCATCGCCGCTGTCTTGGTCCTCACCCAGCGCCACTGACAGGGGTAGCTGGGGGTACCGTGCACTTGCATTGCCCCCATGCTGCCGCCCAAACTGCGACAGAGTCGGCACGCTGCCTGTCAAAGTAAAGCTCGGGCGGGGGGCGTACGTGGGTGTTGTGCCACCCATGCTGCTCGCGTCCGCATCCACGCTGCTCAGCTGCATGAAGCTGCTGCGGCCACCACTGCATGGCATCTCTATGCTCCTCCGTCTGTCCACGCCCTGTCGATTGTCACCGCTCTGCCGGATGTCGATGCTGTGCCTGCTGGCAAGATACCCAAGCCCTGGGCTGGCTGCAAACATACCCTGCTGGAGGGTCACCAGCGGCGCCGAGTTCCCGTTGCCCTGTGTACCGCTGGAGCTGAGGATCGTACCGCGGGGTGTACCGCCTCCTGCCCCCGTGTCCAGAATTGCAGAGTTGGCTACCAGGCGGGCCGGCAGCTTGCCGGAGCGGGCATTGTTCCCCCCAGGCATTGTGTTGTTGGTCACGGATCCCATCAGGAGGGCAGACGTGAGTGGGGCATTGGACAGCTGAGTGCCAGCCAGGGCAGTGTTGGCCACCTCATGGCTCGGCTGGTTCAGCTGGGCGCATGATGAATCACGTGGCATGCCCGCTGATAGGGGCATGATGGGCCCGCCCCCGTCCTGCTGCCCCCGGCCCAGCCGCTGCTGTGAGGAGCTGCTGCCAGCCACGCCTGCGCCGCAGGTCAGGGGCATGCTTGGCGACACTGTAGCGAGTGGGGAGGTGAAGAATGCACTCTGCGCGTGGCCGCGCTGCCCGCCTGGGTGCTTCGCGGACAAGTCGCCGGGCGCCGTGTGCTGCAGGAGCGAGTCAAACGTCATGGCACCACGCAGGTGCTGTGGCAGGGCAGTACCACGCTGTGGGGAACACTGTACCGAGTGCTGTGGTGTGCTCCACTGCCCCTGACTGAGCGCATCCGACCCCCCAATCATGTGGCTGTAGCGGCCAGCTGCTGCAGCAGGAGGGAAGCTGCCCAGCCCATCTGCCATGAAGCCTGTGGAGCTGAGATGCGTGGATGCAGGTGGTGCTGCGAGGTGGCCCATGGGGCCACAGGCAGCGGCAAGGAGTGAGCCACCAGCTGCGTTTGTGGAAGCGGTGTGCTGGATGTTGGTGAACAGGGCGTGCAGCTCCTGCGGCTGCGGTGCTTGCGCCTCTGTTGCTGGCAGCTCACCGTGGCCAATGCGCATGTGGCCTGGGCTGAGCGGCGTCTCCGGTGTACTGCTTGCCGGAGGCAGCGGTACGGCGGGCAAGGCGCCCACCCCAACCTGCTGGCTGCGCCACATGTGGGGAGCTGTGGTATGCCCTGAAAGCATCTGCATGCAAGACCACACGGCCCTCCCACACTCCTGCGTTCCACACCATGTGCAGGACTTCGTCAGCCGCATGGGAGTCTGCCAGCAACTGTGCTAGGGCGCTGCTGCTGTCATGGTGCTGCTCCCGTGGCTGCGCATGCGCTGTGGCCATGGCACTGCTGCCGCCGTAGTGGGTGGCATGTCGCAGGTTCAGCGGCATGCCATCCCCATGTGGCTGCAGATGACACCCCTCGCTGGACCTGATCACACGAGCCCCATCTTGAGAGAGAAGTGCCCATGAGCTGCTCATATGCCGCTGGTGCGCAGTGCATGCCCAGTCGGCCTGCACACCAAAACCATAGCAGATTTTCAAGGGAGTGTCAGCCATCGTCCGCACGGCGTGAGCAGGCTAACCTCTACACGGCAGCTCGCCCCCAAACACATCCAGCGATTTTTCAGGCAGTGTTTTCCCAGCCTGTCTCTTCATAGTGAAGAGACTGATGGCCGCGCAGAGCGCCCACCTGCGACCGCCCTCGTGATGCCTCTCGGTTGTGCACGCATTGGTCAGCATTTTCTGCGACTGCTGTGCTCCTGACACTGGGGCCAGGCCGTTCTCCCGTGCTGCTCCCCACAGAACCTAAGCAGCACCACCACCTCATGTTCAAGGGGTGTGGCTGCACCGTCAATTCTCTTCGTCCATATCTAGTATGTGCTGTCACCACGCACCACCTGTGGTGCGCCAGTCCGCCAAACCAAAATTTGTTCTTTAAGAATGCAATGCAATTGTTGGGTGCCCATGACTCTGGCTGCAACCACCACACCGAACCCCTGTCATCTCTGGCCCCTTTGACATGGCCAGCAACGCCATTCTTACCTGATACAGCTGTACCAGTATGCACCGCACGGACTCTTGCGATATTTTACAACTTCACCGACCAGGGTATCTAACTATTGCAGCCAGGGCTACCAGGCTACGCTTGCGCTGATTATGAAACCCCCAAGACGAATCCCGAGTGCGAGTCCACCTAAACCCTTAGACCCTAGGCAGCGGGGTTTGGGCACGTTGAAGGCACACATAACTGCAGCTGCTGGTGGAACACGATCCTGACTCCACAGGCTGGGTGTGCTACAGCCTGTAGCACAGTGCTACTGCGCTTCCTCACCCGCTCACCTGTTCGTTTTTCCTACCTGTAATTTGATGAATCAACTCTTCCAGCACTGATGGCGACACTCTAACGTCTGTACGCACAACAAACGTGCATGGGGTGTGGAGCTTCCAGCACCGCAGCAGCTAACCCTCGGCCTGTGCACCTCGGCGTTGCGGTGCCAGAGCCATGCAAGCCGGTGGGTGTTTGGCTCTGCATGCTGTGCACATGGCGAGGCTTCGCTCCATGACACGTATCTACCTGGCCCCGTACAAGCACTGAAGGCACAAGCTCAACGTCATGCTGCAGGAAGGGGGCGGACAGCATGACATCGATGTACGCAGCCCGCCAGCAAGCAGCAATCCAAACAGCCAGGGGCCCGGGCAAGGCTCGCAGGCACTGGGCAGCACGTTTCAGGGCACTCCTCAACCACTAAACAGTGCCCTGGAGGACACCCCCGGCCAACTCAGCACTGAGAGCGTAGGTCCACCTGACGGTGGGCCGATCTCGCAGGTCAGGGCCCTGCTCAGCCCAGCAGCACACCCCAGCATGCCGGTCACACACCGCGGCATCACACTTGGCTTTCTCCGGCGTTTCGTGGACGCCGTGGGCACGGGCACCACAGTAGCCACCTCGGTAGAAACTGTGGTCAGACCAGCATCAGAAGTGGCCAGGTGTTGCCTGTTCGACATGGTGCCAAGAGAGGCCACGGGCCCTCCTGAGTTCTTCATATCTCACACGTGGAGCAGGCAGCTAGGTGTGCACACAGGAGTGGGGGTGGGACGCGCCCATGTCTGTTGCTCGAGCCTTTGCAGCCCAGCCTGCCTACGGGTGCATGGCACAGTCCGCCAGCTGACTGAGCTGCTGTGGCATGGTTGCATAATGTGGCACAGCATGCGCACCAGCAACGGCCTTTTCACATCAGCATGATAGGCCTGTGACTAGCGGTGCAAGTGGCACTCGGGGACGTGTGTGTGCGCGCGCGCGCGCGCGCGCGCGCGCGCGCGCCGATGGCGCAGCATCACAACACCATTGTGCTTGTGCTACATCCGTGCCCATCATCCCACATGGGCGCCTGCATCAGAGACAGATCAAAGGCAAAAACACAGCATGTGCTGCTGCTGTGCTCCCACACGGGCTGCCACACTGCTTACAGGCGAGCTGCTGTCTCTGCTGGACACCCGGTTCGAAGGGAGCCCAGGCCGTGGTGTGGATGTAGTGTTGTGGCTCGACATCTTCGCGGTGTGTGCTGGTGCTTGGTCATGTACAGTATGCAGATAGCAGTGAGATGTGGCAGCCTGATTTGAACCTCTGTATGCGATCTCTCGTACTAGGCTTTCGGCTCTATGCCAGACTCTGTGCCAGGCTCTGTGCCAGGCTCTACCCCAGGCGATATCCCAAAGATGTATGAACCACATGGCGCATCATAACGCACTACACTGCGCACACCTGTACTGAACGTCAACCTGCGGCCTGTAGTGGCCCTCGCGCCCTCATGCCGCTCCTGCGCCGCGTACCAAACCGGCAATCATGGCCTGACAGCGGCCATGCGCCACGTCACACGTGCGCACCAGACCGACAGCGGTGGACGGCGCCCATGAGGTGCACCTACACCCCTCACTAACACGCTCACAGCGTCATCACTCTCTCTTCTCTCACACACACACTGCTCACCCCGTGCTTCAGATCAACCAGTGGCCATATGTGGGTGAGAAGGGGCTGCTGGAGGATGATGTTGCCAATCTAGGCGCTGTTGTTGCCGCGGTGCGGCGCACGCTGTTCATGCTGGATGCTCAGGGCGTGGTGCTCACTCGTATCTGGTGCCTGTTTGAGGTGAGGACTGTCCAGGAGCGCCCCTAGAGGGCTGGGAGGGGGCAGAGGTGGCTGAGCCGGGCCGGGACGGGCCGCCACATGTGCACTGCCCAGTAGCACGAGCACAGCAGTAACACAGCTGCATTGCACTGAGCCTTGCACGCGTGTCTCACTGAGCTGCGTGCATGCCATGGCCATGCCTGCACACCCGCAGCTGAGTCAGCTGTATGTCATCTGACTCCACTCACCTTTGCCCCTGCAGATCTGGCAGACTGTGCGCGTCAAGGGTGTAGAAGCCCTGGAGGTGCTCGCATATGCCATGCCTGACCTAGAGGCTCTGTTCGAGGGGCTAGACATCTCCAAGGCGCAGGTGTGACAAGAAAGATTGCGCACACACGGACTGTGCAAGATGCAGCAGGGTGCAGGGCAGTGATGGGCGTGAGCACTGAGAACATGTCTGTGGTGCAGGTGTATGTCAGTATGTGCAGCTGTTGTTCAGACTCCTTTACAGTTCTTTAAAGCAGCCAACATGCTAGCGTATTACTCTGTGTGGATGTCTGGTGGCGTGCGTAGGCCACGCTGGACGAGGACCGCGTTCGCATCCTTGCAGACATCGAGCGGGACATGGGCTCGACATCAGCCCTGGGTCTTCAGATCAAACAGGCGCTAGTGGCAGCTGCCTCCTCTGAGGCCTCGTTGAAGCTGGCTGCATGGCATGCATGGAAGCAGCAGGAGCAGGGCGGGGTGGCGCAGCAGGGAAGCAACACGCAGGAAGTACGTTCAGCTGGAGCTGGTGCAGAGATGGCCGCGCCCGCAACGGTGGCAGCAGCAGCAGTAGCAGCAGGCCAGCTGCCGGCCGCAGCAGCAGCAGGGCAGCCAGCTGCAGAGATTTCCACGCCGGACCGGCTGGTACATGCAGCGGGCGCGGCCTGCAACAAGGCAGGCACCATGGCGTCCGCAGCCGGGCAGTACGCAGCAGCCGAGTCGTTGTACCGCCAGGCACATGAGCTGTTATCTTCCCGGTTCGGGCCGCGTCATCTGGACACCCTGTCGACCCTGAATAACATTGGAACCACACTGATGAGGCTCGGCAGGCTGGGTGAGGCACGCGCTGTGCTGACACAGGTGGCCGAGGCACGCGCAGAAGTGTTGGGACCTGAGGCATCAGCTACCTTGGAGGCGGTGGCCAACCTTTCTGGCTGTCTCATTGGTGCGCTTGCAAGCTTGCAAGCTGCATGCCCAGCGTGCGCACCACCTGGTGCCCTGCCTGCATGTTCGCTTGCCAGCTGTTGCTGTATGAAGCCAGCTGTAGTGACGCGCAGGTTGCTGGCTCTTGGCACGTTACACATGAACAAAGGCACGCACTGCAGTTCATGCCGTTGGGGACGGACACCATGTCATGATGCACCTCCCTCTGTCTTGCGCTGCCCCTGACGTGTGTTCTTCGTTGAGGTACATGTGGTGATTGTTGCTTGATACCCACAGATGCTGGGCTCTACGCAGAAGCGGAGCCTTTGTGCAAGAAAGTGGGGAAGGCACGAGAGGCTGCACATGGCCCAGGCCATCCGCTGACCCTCCAGGCGGTCAACAACCTCGCCGTGTGTACTGTAGGCCAGGGGCGGTACGAGGCAGCCATCCCAATGCTCCACTTCGTGCACGCTGCGCGCAGCCAGATCTTTGGGCCGGCTCACCCGGCCACGCTGCGCGTGCTGCGCACGCTGGCCGGCTGCATGGACAGCATGGGGAAGCGTGGGGAGGCGGAGCAGCTGTACCGCGCGGTGGCAGCCGCACGTTTGCAGGTGCTGGGGCCGGGCCATCCGGATACGTGGGAGGCGAAGGCAGAGCTTGGGGGCTGCCTGTCTTCAATGGGCCGGGCTGCTGAGGCCATGGCTCTGAAGCAGGAAGCCCTGGATGGGGCCACTCAGCTGCTTGGTCCAGACCATCCTGAGACCCTGCGGTACGCAGAATCCTGTGCAATCGAGCGCGCAAAGGCGGGGGCGTTTGGAGAGGCCGAGGCGTTGCAGCGGCGCGTGCTGGAGACAAGCACGCGGCTGCTTGGGGCGGAGCACCCGGACGTGCTGCGCATCACGGTCAACCTGTGTAACAGCCTCATGGCACAGAACAAGGCGGAGGAGGCTCATGGCTTGATGGTGGACGCGGTGCGTGAACTGTTTGAGCCACGGCCCCCTCTAGAATCATATATATATATATACTCGTCTGTCGCAAGCGACACAATATGCCTATGCGTCGTCGTGGGCTGGTCGCAGTGGAATGGCGGCGTTACAGCCAATGCTACTGCAGCTGCCTCTGCCACTGTCACTGTCACTGCTGGGGCTACCAGCTGCCAAAGAGGGAGATGCACAATCAGTCCACCATGCCCCCAAGAGCCCATAAGCTGAAAAATCCCGCACCTTCTGTACCCACCTGCACACCCCGCCTGTAGACTGCACTCAGCACAAAGCTGCTGGGCCCTGAGCACCCTGGGACGCTGTCCTGCCTCAACTCACTTGCGTTGTGCCTGTCTGACCTACACCGTCTGTCTGACGCGGAGCCGCTGTACTGCCAGGTGGGGTTGTACCGCTGGGTGGGACTGTACTGCAGATGGCTTTGTACTGCTGAGTGGGGCTCTTGCCATACAGGCAGCGCCAAACTTGTATGCTTTACTGCTGTCAGTACTTGGCCAGTGATACGCGCCCGCCGTAATCTGCTTGCGATTTGCCATCAGTCCTGCACACAACAAAACTCAACAGCCAGGCACGCTGTCTGCAGCCCTTGGCCCCTGGCCATCCTCCACTTGTGACTGGTCTGTTATATATGTATATATGCATATATATGTGTGTGTGTATCTGTTAAGTCACCTGCCTGATGTGCTGCGCTGCAGGTGCTGGCGGCACGGCAGAAAATGCTTGGACAGGAGCACCCAGACACCCTCAAGTCCCTATCCAACCTTGCTCGCTGCCACCTACAACTGGGGCAGGATCAGAAGGCACTGGCCATGCTGCAGCAGGTTGAAGAGGCACGGGCTCGTGTGCTGGGGCCAGAGCACCCTGATACCCTGGAGGCCAAATTCAATGTGGCAGTGACGGTCAGGGACAGGACAGATGATGTGGCAGCTGCTGTCCAGATGCTTGAGGAGGTGCTGAGGGCACAGAGCACTTTATTGGGGCCTGAGCATCCCAGCACACAGCTGACAGCGCAGCACTTGCAGCTGGCCAAGCAGCGGCAGCAGGCCCAGGCGTTGACAGCAGGGGCTGCAGGCGGGATGGCAGCAGCGACATAGGCCATGCGCTCGTGGGTTGTGGCAGCTGGTGCATCCGGCTTATTCGCAGGGCTCTGGCAGTGTGACAGGGTCATGCAAGTGCCTATTGTGCTCGGGTGTTTGGTGGCTTTGCACATGGAGGCAGGGCAAAGTGAGCTGACTCTTGTCATACTGGTAGCCCTGTTACACGTCTAGTCCTGGCTGATGTACAATACTCTTGCATGCGGTGCTGAACCGATTACCTCTCTCTGCTAACCTTTTGAACGTAAACAGTTTGCGTTTGCTATATTCAGCCGTAGCCACGTCCGCACATGCAGAACATCATAAACAAAATCACCAAGCTCATGGCGCCCGAGCATGGCTTGTACACAGAAATGTGCAACAACACATGCAGGTACGATAGTGCTGTACCGTGCACCAACCTCCAACTGCAGCACCTAGTGCAGCAGTACTCAACCACCAGGATGGCCAATGTACATGGCCGATGTACAATTGATGCTGAATATCCAAAGATACCGAAAATCAACAGATGGTGCAGGAATACCAGACTCTCAGCGGGAACATTCCCCAAGCTGGGACCGAATGGTGCAAGGCCTCAACTCAGGCATCCCACCCAAACCATCATGCAGCTCCTCACCTGATCCTCAGCCATGCCAACCTCTGCCTGACCCCTGAGCCCTGACCTCTGAAACCCTCAGCCATGCCTACTTCAGCCACCTCACCTCAGCCACACCCTCACGCAGCTCCTGCACCTGGCTGCCGCTTCAGCATGAGCACCAGTGAGAACCCTGGCACGCTCAGCGTCAGGGGGAGCACCTCTTCCTCGTCCCCCTGGCCAGCAGCCATGGAGGCCTCTGCGCGCGCGCGTTTGAGCGGCGGCTGCTGGGCAGCTTGGTCACTGCTGCTGCTTGCAGCCGCACAATTCCCCTCAGCAGGTGTAGCAGCTGCTGCCAACCATGAGGGGAGGAGCCCAGCGGAAGGCCCCGCTTCACCAGCCATGGCAGGGGCAGGTACGCGAGGCATGGGGCCGGGGGCGGGTGCGGGAGGCATGGGGGCGGGAGGCATGGGGGCGGGGGCAGGTACGGGAGGCACAGGCACGGGGGCGGGGCCGGGGGCGGGAGGCATGGGGGGGGGGCGGTGGGAGCGGGGGCGCCTGGGCCACCGGCTTACGCTGAAGTGCCACCCTGCGCATGGGCACCTCTCCCAGCACCATCTGGAGCAGCTTGGATCTGGCCGATCGCTTGTCGGAGAACACCCCCTCCCGTGCTCTGCTCCTTGGGTGCCCCTGGCTCGCCTGCCTGGGCGTCTGCCATGACTTCATCATCACCATCATCATCAAGGCCAGCGGCTAGGCCGCCGCCACCATCGCCTTCGTCGCTGCTGCCATCACTGCTGCCGCTGCTGCCGCTGCTGCCGCTGCTGCCACTGCTCAGCTCGCCCTTGATATCATCGAGCTCGCTGGGCGTCGATGGCCCGGCTGCCGCTGGGATGCATTCCTCAGGTGCCCAACCCGCGTCACGCACACCAGCCATGCACACCACCAGCCGCTGCTCCTCTGGGCGCAGCGCAAGCACTGAAGCAGCCACCACCAGCTTGCCACCTCCCAATGCGGCATCCTTCAAAGGCAAGTTGCAGATGCGCACCTCCAGAGAGCCCGGAAGCTTGGCTACCAGGCTGCGCAGCTGCTGGGCAGCTGCCTGCTGGGCATTAGAGAGGTCGTGCGCCTCAGGTGCCGCGCACACCAGGCGCCGGAAGACCTCTTTCGCCTGTTGCGCGGTGTGGTAGAGGAAGGCGACGTCGATGGTGACGACACCCAGTGACCGCAGGTTGCTGAGCAGCCGGCCGTTGCTGTGTGCCTCATCAGTGCTGACCAGCACCCAGCCAGGAGCGTCCTCGTGCCTGCGAGCAGCCTCCTGCTCCACCAGCTTCTGGAGGCTGCTGTACCAGTGGAAGACCTGGCACACACGCAAGCACATACAAACCGAGCACACACTACAATTGTTCTGGAGCTCAAACCTCCCAGCAAGCACCCAGCAGCAGCCACAGTGCGAGTACAGCAAAACACACGCTGCAAGCTGCCGTGCGCCACGCGTGCTGCGCACTACATGCAGTACATCCAGGCAGCACTCACGTCCGCACACGCCTCGTCATTAGCCTTGTCATAGGCCCACGCGGTGTCCTTTATGTGCCTTGTCAGCGCCTGGATGATGGTAGCATTGTCGATGCTGTCCCGGTCGCGGGTCATGTGCACATGCATCGCGCTCACGTTCAGCCGCAGGCCCAGTTTCTGGAGCACCGGGTGTGCCATGACATACAGTCCGTTCACATACACGCTGCCCACGGGGATATCCATGCAGTCACTGGGCAGTAGAAACGTCTCGTGATGCTGCAGCCCCTGCTGTACGAGGACCCCTGCAATTGCGGAGAAAGCGAGGCAGCGGTAGGGCTGCCAGATGGGGTTTGCCCCATCACCAAAACTGCCGTCCCCACGGATGCAATGGTCAGGTCGAACTGGTCGGCCCATGGCCTGTGGCAGAGCTTCTGTTCCTGTTTCTTCTTCTGTTTCTTCTTCTGTCTCTCCTCCTGCTCCTTCTGTTTTTCCTCAGCTGACTCGATCCTCGCCTCATCCGCATGGTGCACGAGCAGCTCCTGCACGCAAGGTGCACGCATGTACAGGCGTGGAACGGATTTGTATCTACATACTGTACTTGGGGCGTGCGTGTCGGGAGCAGGGCGGACTGAGGAGGGGCCATTGCAGAGGGCAAGGTAACGCACAGGGTTTGAGCACCGGCAAACAACGGTGGGGAGTATTGCGCTTGAGAAAATGTCAACAGGTGATACAGGCAGCAAGCCACCTCACTCCACAATACAATGCATGAACCTGGTACTGTTTGCAGTGGTGCGTCCAGTCACAGCCACATGCAGCATGTACATGTGTGGGTGCCATATATGCCACTGTTCCCGACAGCATTGACATCTCTACCGGTGGCACACCATGTTAAATTTCAACAAGCAACATTGCAGGTGCATTGCTTGGCAGGACCTCCCTAGTCCCCACCCGTGCATTCCCCCTCAGCTCGTCCAGCTGGAACCACCAGATGTCGTTGTTCATGGCGTAGGCGACCTCAAAGTTCCTGTCAAGGCGCAGCAGCTGCAGCACTGCAAGCTTGAAGCCCTCGCCTGTCGTGCAGGTGACGGGCAGGCAAGGCACATAATATATATATATGTGTGTGTGTGTGTGTGTGCCTATATATATACACACACAATATATATATATATGTATATATATTCAGGAGCTTGTGTGCCACGCGCATCAGCTCCTTGCCTGCTCCCCTCCTGATGTACTTGAGCCACAGGCAACCACAAGCGAACAAGGCGACAAGAGTATCCGTTTCATCCGTGCCATCACTGGCAGAGCAGGTGGCAGCGCCAGCAGAGCTTGACACAGGACCAGCATGCACTGATGTCATGATGCAAGGCGCGCTTCGCACTGCACAGTGCACATCCCGGAAGCAGCTCTAAACGAGCGGATGCAACCGCAGTTGCAGTTGCTGCACCCACCAAACTGTCCTGCACACTCCCCAGCCACGTCCGTATCCTTGCTCGTGTTCAGCTTGCACCACTGAGGGTGGATGCTGGTTGCGGCCTGGTGGATCAGCACGAGGCCCTCATCCTTGCGCAGCTCTACTGCACCCACTGCCACAGGAGGCCGCTCTGGCGCCGCAAGGTCGCGCATCACCAGGAACCACATGCCTGCGTCCGGATCGTGGATGCAGTCGAATGTCGGCTTGGTCATCCCCAGGGCCGGCCGCGCGTGCAGCGCCCAGTGATCCCGCAGGTTCTGAATGAGCTCCCTCATACAGTCCTCCGGGGCCCAGGCAAGCTTCTTGTGGTAGCTGGTTGTTAAGCTTGCGCGGAGGAAGGTGTAGGCCTGTCAGCCAGCCACACCAAGCATATATCGTATGCAGGTCGAATTCAATGCGTGACTTCAATGCCAGCAGCACATTCTTGACTGCTGATAAGAAAGGACAGACGGCTAGGGGCAGTTACAGGGCATCATCAGTGACAGGAGGTAGGGGCCCCTGATGCAGCACAGGTATGTGGGAAGTAGCCGTGCTGCAGACCGCACAACATGCAGCCCACAGATCAGCACGAAGCGCAACGCAGCAGCCCAAACAGGTACACCACATGCAAGGAGCAGGGTGCAATGTACAGTCCAGAGTGTACAACGTACAATGTAGAAGCCAGCACACCTTTCCAGTCTTGGGGTTGATATCGTAGTCTCGCATCGTGTCTGTCTTGTGGCGCAGTGCCCGCTCATACTGGTGCAAGCGTGCCTGGTCCTCAGGAGTCTGGTGCTTTGCAAGCAGCGCCCCAGTTGTGCCCACGAATGTTGCCAGCGTGGTCAAGGAGTGTAGCGGGGCCATGGATTGTTGCTGTGCACAGAATCTGGGTTTGGTTGGAGCATGTCAGTGAGTTCTAGGTGAGGTTTGTAGGACAATCACTGCACGGGCGTATGGAGCTTTGGGTAGTCCCATACATGCACTTTTGCAGATGCAAAGCACAGTATGCGTATGGTGAATGATGCGCTGAAGCTTCTTGCCATCCATGCACACTGCCACCGACCACACATATCCTGGCGTGCAAGCTCATGAGCAACGGAAGACATCATGCACAAAAGATCATGCCATCAGCACCTCGAACTGCGTCCACGGCTTCGGGTGGCACAAGTTAAAGCTGGATGGCAACTAACCAGGTGGATTGCCAGTAAAGCTGTTGGACGATAATCAACGTAGTGCAGGCAGCACTGCAATAAATCCTTGCTGGTAATAAGCTTAAATAAGGATGACGTATACCATATCAACAGAGCAAGTTTCAGCAGATCCAAACGTGCATCAAAACGAAGTAAGGTGATCTATGCATGATGTAGCATAAACAGACGCCACTTGAGCGGTTTCCTAGCTTGCAGACTTTCCGGCGTTTTGAAATGGTCACATCACTGATCACTGCGGTGCTGATGTCCGGCCGCCAGAACAGTCAAGCCGCTGCGGCCATTTCACAAGCGCTGGCTCAGGAATCTCATCTGCTTCCAGCCCATCATCAACATGCAAGGTATGGCCAGTGTTTGCATGAGTTTGCAGAGCTGTGGCTCTACAGCGTGCTGTATGTTGGTAAGTTTCGTTCCTGCTGCTATAAAGGCCTGACCCATGAGGTCGGCACGAACAACAAGGCTCATGACCTGGCTCATAGCTAGCTCACACAGGTCCCACCTGCAGGTACTTGCCAAACTGGACAAACGGCTCAACTCGGGCTTCGCCAAGACATGCTTTGCGGTGCGCAGACTGTACACATGCCAGCAGCAAAAAAACAAATGCACATGTGTGCATGAGCTGGTCTTCGGCAAGGGAGCACACTGTGCTGGTCCAGTAGCTCTGGCAGGCGCAAGGGTTTGCAACCGCGTACGTACTCGCTCTCCATGACGAAACAATGTCACCCATCACACTTTACAACAGGCCCGTGAGCCAGACACTATGACACAACACAACACCAGGTGCCCTGTGCAGCTCAGCAGCAGGGCAGTTGCACGATGAGCACTCACTCCACCCCGCACCCCTTCACCCTCTCAGCCAGCAGGGCATGTCAGCCAGCGACTGTGGGGTTGCATGGGAATCACACTCCTGACATGCGACGCACACCACCAGTCCTTAAATGGACAAACCCGCCCAAAAGCGACCAACGTCACACAAATTAAGCCAGCCTGACATTTGAGAGTGATTGTCTTCCCGAACATGATGTAAATGATGCAATGAGCAGAACAATGGGTATGCAGGCTGATGATAATCACCGAAGCGCATTCCGGTCTCTTCACGCCGTGTACTCAGCGTCCGATATCCATGGCTGCAAGCACCTCCACAGGTGGGGGTCATGTGTGCTTGACTTCTCTTAGACTACAGCTGTATCCATCACACCCTATGAGCCCAGCTTTGAATCTATAACCAATTTTCCATAAGCTGTGCGCACAACATCCAGGCAATCTCACGTGCCTAACACCATTCACCCCCATTTCTACTCCTCTAGACAATGGCGTCCTAAGATTACCATCATGTCTGCTTGGCTCCTCTAACAGGCCCTGAACATCCTGCAAAAGCACCCTGAAGATCAATAGGTGTGCACATCCACAAGCAGATCGCGCTCAGATCGCCTGTGGTCGCAGCTACCACGCTGCTTGCATGTGAACTTCAGGACTCAATTGGCAGCGTAGTCAATGCCCACTGCTTTTAAAATGGCCACCAGCGAGTCTAGCACTTCATCTGCTGATGGTCTGGTGGATGGCTCCATATTGAGGCACCTGCTGACCAGGGCCGCAAACTCTGGATTGGCGTCCGGGGGCAGGGCAGGGAAGCTAGCGTTGGGCCTGAAAATCTTCTCAGCCTCCTCCCAGACTGCTGGCTCACACTTGGTATACACAGCCCTGTGGTTGTGGTCAGGGGTGTGGTTGGGGATGGATGGATGACTTGAATCCAAGGTTCAAGGGCGGTAGGGGCAAGATGATAGCCACCGGTTGTGGCTATGAACCGTATCACCCAGTCAATCAGACACATGCTGGCAACATGCCAGCCAGTCTGAGTCGTACGTTTGCCTGATCCCTGCCTGGCCTGAGCGTTGTGAATGGAGGCAGCGCCAAAGCAGGCATGCTATACATACAACAGCTCACCACATCAGGATACCCAGCGTGTAAATGTCAGATGCCATGGACACGCGCGCGTGGTTGCAGATCTCTGGAGCCATCTGTGATCATGACGGCAGGAGAAATCATGATGCGTTGGTGCAGCGTCTCCTTGCTTAAGTATACGCGCAATAGAGTACGAACATCCTATGCCTAGGGTGCTAGGTGCTGTAGTGGGGCGGCTCCCGGTATTTCAGGCTGGCTTGGTCCTCTAGTGATGGTGTTTAGATAACGACTGTCAGGCTCCGGCATGCAGACACATCTGTGACACGCCGTGCTATTATTATTAGTATCCTATGCCTACAAGACAGATGCCCTGCAGTGGAGAGCAGCGAGCCAGCACGCAACTGGATTCACTCACCCAAAATGGTGTGCCGCGCCGGTAGTCTGACAGGTGCGTCTCATCCGGCCGCATTGCAGCGGCCAGCCCGAAATCAGCCAGCTTCGCCACACAGCCGGCCGGGCCCTTTGTATCAGCCTTGAGGAGCACGTTGGCAGGCTTAAGGTCCCCGTGCACAATGCGGCGGCTGTGCAGGTGGGCGAGGCCCGCAGCCACATCAGCCAGCAGCCACAGCACAAGGGATGGCTCCCGTATGCGGCCCTCCACATGCAGCACCTGCCGGTCAACTGCGTTTTCGAGCGAGCACGCACACAGCTCCTGTATGAGGAAGAGCTTCCACTCCTCACACAGCTGCGCCTCACTGCCCACCACCACCAGCGACTGGCCCTGCTCCTGCCGTGCCGCCACAGCCTTGATGTCGTATGTGTATGTGGCCACCACATTCCTGTGAGAGATAGACACACATGTGGCGGCTTCGTTGACCGCCAGTGCCACGCTCTGCCGGGGTGCCGCCACGCTGCCCGGTCCTGTGCCCGCCACGGCAGCCTTGCTGTTGGGCGTGCCTGGATTGGTGAACATGACCTGGGCGCACATAACAACAGCACAGCGATGTGAGACAGTGGGAAGGGCCCCAGTACAGCTGCAGTGCCAGGCTGATGGAGCCATCAGCAGGTTGCTGCTGGGCGGCAGTGACGCGTCGCATAGTATGCAGCAGCTTGGCAGGCAGTCGGCAGATGTAGCTATCGTATTCCCCAAACACCTGACCCTCACCGTCTTGACTGCGACATCCATGCCACGCCAGCGTCCTCGGTACACTGTGCCCCAGCTGCCCTTGCCCAGCACATCCAAAAGCTTGACCTGCTCGTCACTGTCTGCCCGGATCAGCGATGAAACACTCTCGACCACGCCCTTCAGCATGTCCCCTTTGGGACCAGAATGCGGCCCTTCCTTATAGGCAAAGCCGCTGCTGCCCCGCCTTGTGCTGTTAGCACTGCCTGACATGCCATGGCTTGACGGCCCCTTTGTCAGCCGCCCAGACGCATCCAGTAGCCCTCGAGGTCCCAGGCTAGAAGTGTAGGGACCGCGGCTGCCCAGGAGCTGCTGCAGGTGATGGCTGCTCTGGTGCAGCTGCCACATGCTGCGAGGCAAATGGGAGGGAGGGCCCTCAGCTCCGTCTGTGTATGGTCCATATGCGTCCAGGCTGACTGCCTTGTCTGCTGCCGCTAGGCCGTCGGCAGCTGCGCCCACACCGGCTGCCATGTCCAAGGCCACTGACGGAGAATCCCAGCCGCTGCCAAGCAGGCAACCGCACCCAGATGGTGATGTGCCCTTGGAGCCCCGCGCCGCACGCCAAGCCACCAGTACCAGTGTTGCGCCAACACCCAGCAGCACCGGGATACCAATGCCAAGGCCAACACCCAGACCCATGGCCAGGTGAGTACTGCTCCCAGTCGCGCTGCCTCCAGCATCTGGCGCAGCTGCCTCACGCATTAGTCGGCCCCAGTCAGGCAGGGTCTCGTCTGCTGCTAGAGGCACCTCGGGCTGCACCCCCAGGTTCGTCGCGTTCACGCCCCAGCCAGCATACGACTGAAGCCGCAGCAGCTTAACCAGTTCTGCCCGCTCTGTCATGTTGGCGCGGTAGCTGGCGCTAGGGTCTGGCACTAGCTCAGTGATGCCAGACAGCAGCACACGTGATAGCTGGCTGGCGGCCCCGCTGAGCCATGTTGCACCCCGCAGTACCGCTGCCACCAGCACTACATAGTCCTGCTTGGGCAGGGTGAGGGTGGCTGTGTGCAGCATGACCAAGCCCGCTGCTGACGGATCAGGTGAGCGGAAGGCCCACAACGGCAGTGCACTGGAGATGCCTGCTGCAGCTGCTGCTAGGGGTGACCCGGCTGGGAGCAGCGGTGCCAGCGGTGCAGCCCGCAGGCCCTTGAGCCCCTGCCAGTCAGGGACAAGTGTAAAGGTCACCACGAGCGTGTTTGCCGGTGTTTTCCTTTGACGCGGGTAAAGCACGCAACGATGCAAGGCTTGCGTTGCGCATGCAGGCTGCACGCAGGCTGCGCTCAATTCACACCCGGGGAGCACAGTCACAGCCGATGGGAGTACTGTAAGCATGGTTTCACCATAAGCTTACCAGGTTGAACAGCAGCAGGTGGGCCCCGGAGCGACCAGGAGCACCCACAAACAGCAGCGCCTGAGTCCCCAGCCCTGTGAGGTCGATTGCAGGCCGCTTGCATTGTGATAGGCAGGACGCCGGTGTCACCATCAACCCGTCTGATGTGCTCTTTGCGTAGTTGTAGCCTGGCATGGTGCTGTTGGCTGTCGAGGCATTGGCAGCTGCTGCAGCTTCCCGGTCCAGCAAAGGGGTCAGGATCAGCAGGGCCCCTGAGACTAAGCTTGGGATCGATAGGCGACTGGCATTGCCGCCGCTGCTTCCGTTGCTGCCAAGTGCGTCAACCCTGATGTCGTCGTACAACATGATGGTGGGCAGAGCAATGCTGGAAGAACGGTTGAGCACTGCCTGGCTCAGTGCAGCCTGCAGCTGGCCGCCACTTGTTGCAGGCCAGAAGGGGATCCTGCAAGGATGAGCAAAAGATCAAGTGTGGGAAGTGCCATAAGCTCATGAAAATTGCAAACGATCTGTGCCTGCTGCGGGCCCACAGCATCAGCAGTTGCACGAGTGGTGTTGTTCGGGCATTGGACAGTGCTGCATGTGTAAGAAGCGCATAGCAGCGTGCAGCTTGTTCAGGTTTCGCGTTAGGTCGGGAAATGGGAGATGACAGCGCACATGACTCACACGCTACGGTTCAAGTTCTTTTCCTCCTCTGTCAGGACCCGGCCGCCGCCACCCAGGCCATTGCACATGCGCAGTGGCGAGATGGTCTTTGGGTCCTGTGATGCGCATGCCAAGCACAGCACGGCACAGCATTTCTAACCAGGGACGCAGCTTTGAGGCGATGCAGGCTGAGGCATTCGAGGCTGTGGCAGCAGCACGCCCTTCAGGTACAGCTACAGGCCGTGCAGCAAGCTGAAGGCCACAGAAGCAACATGAAGAAATCAGTATGGAGGGATGCTGTGCAACAGGCAGCGCCACAGCAGACACGCAAGCTGCTGGCATGGGTGCAGCAGGCACACACCAGGCCCATCGCTGCAGGGTCTGCCTCAAACGTGCGCTGCACGTAGATGCTGTTTGGAAACACCGCTGAGGCAAAGGTGAAGGACGTGGGCGTGATGCTGGCGATGAAGGCCTGCGCTCATGAAGCCAGTAATGGCACATCACATGTCGCGCTCACAACAGGCGCAAATGTATGCATGCAACTGTAGGCTACAGCATGCACATGCGCTAGGATCTGCTAGAACACTACACTGGTAGGCTGGGCAGCAAGAGTAGAGGTCAGGCATGAGCACATGACATGATGTGCTGGATTCATCTGCTCACCAAGGCACGAGGGAAGGTAGTGAGCCAGCTGTCGATCACAGGTGGCACATCAGGGAATGGCACGCGTGCGAGTGTGAAGACGTATTGGAGAGCTAGCACCTCCCCGTACGAGTTCAGCTCTGTGACATGCACGAGTTTGATGCGCTGCACTGGGGCAGCCCTGCATGGCAGCACCAGCATGCACACCATCCGTATGGACGCGTCAGCATCCACACAGCTGATGGTCAATGGTCCTGTGTCGGCTTCGGAATGCAGTCTGATGGGATGCCAGTGGCCTCCTCAGTAATCTAGTGTGATCCCATGCAAGCCATGCAAAATCATCGCACGCACTCCTGCATGAAGAAAGGCATGAAGCTGTTGCTGAACCAGCCGCGGCCTCGTGCTCCGTCTATCACGCGGAACCTGCAAAGCACAATTGACAAGGATGGCATGGTTTAACAGAACGATTGATAAGAGCAATGCTCACAGGATGTTCGCTTCCATAACACGAACGGACAGTTGCATGAGCACTTTGTCTGCCCGTTTGCATCACAAGGCCTTGCGAGATGCATGGCCAAGCAGGCTGCATGTTGGCAGCCTCACGCACTTGAAACAGGAGCCAGTCATGTTGACATCTTGGAGCACCACATGTGCAGAGCCTTGGAGTAGTGCCTGTGTGCATACAGGGTGCATGTTGGTCGTGGGCTGTGCAACTATGGCCCAAAGCCCCAACCCTGTGACGTTGTGTCGTAAGCCTTGCATGAGGTCTGCGGATCTGAGGGTCTGCAGATCCGTGGGTGAGTAAGGACCACGGTGCCAGTGCCTGTCTGGAACTGGCCCATGCACCCACACACACTGGGGCTTGCATGGGCTACCCATGTGCACAGCTGGCGTCGCACCGAGGCTCGCTCCAGGTTCCCATAATCCACCACGGTCAAGCCAGATCCGCTGCCTGACACCACGGTCGTCCCTGCGGTCTGCCCAGGGTCTGGCAGCAGGTTTGCTTCTTCACTAACGTTCGATGGGGACATTTGGTTGGCCCCGATTTTGTACACAGCGGGTTGCAGTTGGACCGTGTGGTCGTTGCTTCCATTTAAAGTGCGGAAGAACAGGAGCAGATCATGCCCCGAGGTCACATTCGGCTTGCTTAAGCCGTCTGGAACTTGCTGGGTTGCCCAGGGCCATGCCACAAGGAAAAGCCAAACCACGAAGGAAGTCCGCAGTATACACATGGCCTCATGCCATCGTGCCTAGTGCTAGGACGGCGTTTGTATGAGCGACTAAAGTCTGCAAGCCCAGCTGGCTTTTAGCCCCAAGCGCTGGTTTTGTACAGCTCACGGGCTTCTTTAGTACTCAGAATGTCAAAAGGATGCGCTGCTGCTGTTGCAGATGCCAGTCACAGGCAGACCATGGTCACACGCAATCGCACTGCGCCCACATGCTTTCCATGTGTCAGCGTTTTCATGTGTTACTATTATATCAATTGATGCCTCAGGTGTTGCATGACATGCATGCTTACTTACCACGCACCAGAAGTTGCTCTGCCTGCTGATTTCTGTACCGCTCCTCGTACAGCCTGATCGACACACCACTGCCAGTCGCTGCTATTCGTGTGGCAGATGTCCAACATAATGGTGCATCTGGCATCTACCATGCGCACGCCAATCGCTGAGCATGTGCGCTACATGGATTATAACTCCTGCCGTGGCCGGGCTGCCATGCTGTCCTCGCGCATGTTGAGCGATTGGCATGCGCCAGGTAGACGCCCAATGCATCAGTATGTGTGCTGTGTGTCGTACCAGCTTCACAGTGGTGTGTATTGTATGCGTGTGTGCTGCATGTGCAAGAACTTGGCCAAGAGCCACAGGGCAGGAGCTGCCAAGCCTGCACCTGGCTTGCTGCGAAGCTGCCTGTGCAGCACGGCAGCTGCACGCCTCTGGCATTAAAATGTTGTACACACACACAAATAACGGACAGACTTGCCAGCCGTCGCAGCAAGGCACTTGGATTTCAAGCAATGGACTGCCCATGCGTGGAGCTGGTAAGTAGCTGCACCCTGCCTCAGGCCTGCTCGACCACCGGCATGCAACCCAGCTGCTGCCCAGCTTCCCTTGCGCCTGCCAGTCCCCTCCCCCACCTTCTGGAGTGTGCCTGCCCTAATGCCATGGGTTCTGACGAGATGTGTCATGTCTCATGTGTGCTGAACAGCCCCGGGGTGATGCCTGCTGGTGTTCCACAGGTGTCATCAGCACTCATGGCTGGGCAGGCCTGGCGGCGGCTGCGTGTGTTGAGCTGCACACCAGCAATAGGGTGATGGTCGTGTGCGGTAGGTGGAAGGGCACTGCCGAAGCAGGCCAATGTGAACGATCGTTTCAATAACCACCAACCATCGGACCACCTGCTATCCTGCAATGTGGATTAACATATGGGTGCCGAAGAAGGCCCGAAAGCCACTCTGGACCGCAGGTTACCGCAGGTTACCACGGGTGTGGCGACTGCTATGGGATCACGATCAAAAGGAGTCATGGTGGCGGCTCCTCCTGGGCGGTCTTCCAGGGGCTGGGGGGCATGGCATCCCACTGCGTGGCAAACCATGCCCATGCGGGTGGTCTGTCCCAGCCTTCCTTGGTGACGCAGATGCTGCAGCAGCTCAACGCGACCATGTGATGTGGGAACGCGCGCCTGCGCCCGCGGTGCGCGCGCTGCTGCCTCACAACCTGCCAGCTGGAACGCAGCTGCTGCCCCGCCATCTCTGGCTGCTGGAGACACCCTGCGCGGGGGTGTTCCAGGGGGTCTGGGAGGTGGTTGCACTGGCAGCCCTCACAGCCATTGTGCGCCAGCGAGCGCGCATGTGGGCCATGCACAAGGCTGCTCTGGCAGCTGTAGTGCCAGGTCCGAGGCAACGTACGCTGCCCGAGCTGTGGGGCTGGGTGCTGCCACCGGCAGATCCTGCCCTGGGGCAGCTGGACGGCGAGGAGGAGGAGGCGGCGGCAGCAGTAGCAGCAGCCGGGGTGGCTCACCACAACCATGCAGCGGGCGGGGGAAGGCGAGGGGGGGATGCGGGGCGGCATGGTAGGGTGGGCGCTGGGGGTCGGCAACTTCCACAGCGCCACACTGTTTTGCAACCTCAGCAGGTCCCCATAGCTGCTTCCCACCAAGTGGCTACGGAGGTGGTGGCCACTATTCAGGATTTTGTGTGCCTTGGTCGCATACCAGCTTTTTGGAGTGGCAAGGTTTCAAACGAGCACCCATTCATAGGAGTGTTGTCACAGGAGGGGCAGGCTGATCAGCTTGTCCTGAATTTCAACATGCATGCACAGGGCATGAACTGACAGGGACGTTATGACCGTGTCTGATA
>BDCZ01000299.1:4805-25717 GCA_001662365.1 Chlamydomonas applanata | reverse complement strand
GGCTGGCCGGGGGTCACAGCGCTGCTCAGTACGTTACAGGCAGGGGCTTTGCCACATCTGTCTTCCTTTTGAGCCGCCTCCCGTACTAGTGTACTCTGGGCTGAGGTCCTTAGGGGTGGGTTCATTGCCTTAGCGTGCTGAGTGGTTAGCTGCCTGGTTGGCCCAGGCTGTCTGTAGTCCCACAGGCTATCCAGGATCCAAAGCCTCGCGATCTACGGACCCGAATGGGCTGGTACAGGGCGGGACTGCAGCGATGCAGTTGTGCCCCAGATCGTGTAACAACCAACTACCGCAGGTCGTGGGTTCGATCCCCACGTCCCTCACCGCCGGAAAAAGCCGGGCGGTTTAAAGTTCGGGGCTTGCATGCGTGCTTGGCAGTGGCCCCACAATGGAGGGATTCTAGGAGAGAGTCCGGTAGTGCTTGTGTCGCAAGTCCTGGTAATATGTCGCCACGTTCCGGTTGTGTAATACTTTAATACTTCTACTAAGACTGCAGGATCCTGCCGGCATGCAGTTCTGTTTAACACTATGCACCACAGCACCTTCTCCCAGCACCACGGACAGTATAGCCAAGCCATTCTTGCGAGCCTAGTAACCCTTCCCTGCCATCCCCGCGGTTGCTCAATCGTCATATGGCAGTGGTCCAGGGTCATAATCCCACACGGTGCCCGACCCTGCAGCGCTGTTGGCGCCATGCGTCCCTGCAGAACTTACGTCCCACCCGTCCCACCCAGGCCCCAGCCCCAGCTGCCGCTGCATCACATCAGCATCGAGCCACGCCCTGAGCCTCAGTGACGACAGGTCTGCGCACACCATGCAGAAGTGACAGCGCGCGCATATATGATGTATCCTGTGGTCACCTGCCGCTGGGCGCATGCAGTGCTAAGCGTGCGACCGTGCGTGCACAAGCATGTATGCAGATTTATGGCAGGATGGGCTGACTTCAGGTACTCCACCCTGCCTGCCCAAGTGAGCGTACGCACCCTCCCCTCTTTCACACATATCAAACGTTTGTGGGACAGCGAACAAACTGGCAGCAGCACCAGTTAATCACCTGTGAAGGCTGTGACTGGGTTTGGCACGGGGCAGCCCTGGCCCTTGTCACGTGGGTACCCAAAGCTTACCTGATGGGACATGGCAGAGGTACAAGAGCGTTGACTATAATCGTCCAAAAAGATATAAGCATCCTGGTGCCTGGCACCTGCCAGCTAAATGGGCCTATACGTGCTTCCTGTGTGCCATGTGTATGTGCAGTTGTACAAACGGTTCGATAAACCTGCACAGGTCCCATGCGATCAGGCATGTGCTCCAAAGCACTGACTCTGCCAAATGGGGCACACAGGGCATCTGTTCAGCAGCTAAGGCATCACCTGGCCAGCCAGCAAGGACGTGCCGCCTCGCTGCGCCAGCAGAGGCCCACCAGAGTCCCCCGCACAAGTGCGGCCTGCCGTGTGGTGTGGCAAGGACGGAGCGGCCAGTCAATCACCACATAGGCAAGGACGTAACAAGCAGCGACAGCATGCATTTGCAGCTCGATGCAAGAGAGAGTCACGCCATGCAAGCAGCAGCGGCGGCAGCAGCAGCAGCAGCAGCAGCAGCGGCGGCAGCAGCAGCAACGGCAGCGGCAGCAGCAGCAGCAGCAGTGGCCCCAAGCAAGTGCACGCCTCATGGAGCCTACAGCACCGGCACGCACCTGTCACGCACACCATGCGGCGCGTCACCCGCGAGTTGAAGGGTGAGAAAAGGCGCTGGCACTCCTCGGGGCTGACTGCCTGAACCTGCGCCTCCATGAGCTGGTCCGCCAGATACCCCGTGTCTGTTGCACCCCAACCTGCCGCTGTCAGCTGCACGTCGTCGCCTGCCGCTTGCTGCTGCGCCTGCGTGCTGCTCAAGCCCAGGGACTTTCCACGGCCCACCAGCTGCATGGCATGAGCACAGAGCAGAGCCAGCACCTCAGCACGCATGCCATCGGCCAACAACAGATGCTCACATGTGAACACATACAGCAGCGCCGATGCGCAGGGCAGTTGAATGGCACTAGCTGACTAGCAGTTGAGGCACGTATATCAGCATATCTGTGCCTGGTACGCTGTGTTACCTTGCCTTGTACTACTCAATTACTCAAATGACACTGGTGAGGCGCATGACAAGTCACCTGGGCCGGAGGGAAGCGTGAAGGCTGCTCCAGCACCAGGGCAGCCAGGTCAAAGTCAAATGCCCCCGCCTGGAAGCCCGGGTGCACAACGGACCTGCGCCCATCGGCATGTACCACAAGCTGCTGATCAGCTGCAGCTCCAGCGCGGATACGCAGCTGCACTATGGTGTGCAGAGGCCTGACACGCATGTGCTGCAGGCTGAGTCGGGTGCCATCCAGGCGGGTGCATGATGCAAAGGTTGCCAACAGTCCCCTTGCCACCTGCCTCACCTGGTCTGCCATCGCTCAGTGCCCGTTGATATGCCCAGCAAGCGCTCCAGGCCCTGACCCACAGTGATGCCCGCGTCTGCACTCCCCAGGAGCACGAGCGGGTTGGGCACGCCATCGACCGCAGGCACTACACAGTGTGCGGCTGTGAGGACGATGCGAGGGTGCACCAATGAGCCTGTGCATAGGTACTTGCCGTTATCTGGCCGGAGAATGACAGCAGCAAATGGGTACCTGCGTGCGTAGCGGTGACGTGGCTTTTCACGCAGCCTTTGTGTGTGAAATGGACAAGAGCAGCTTTTGAAGGCTGTTGAAAGATGGGAGCGGCATAAGGTGTCCTACTAGAGCACTGATGCGTTGCGTGTGATGCACGCATGCAACCAGATGCCACCATACAGTGCGGAGGGAGGACCCAACATGCAGTTGGGATGACAGCTATGAAACACCTAGCGCCCCACTCAGCTCACTTGCTCACAGGTGCACGGGTACCATCCTCAATGAGCATGCGCTGCACGTTTGCCATGTGTAGATGAGGTGCTGGTGCTGGTGCTGGTGCTGGTGCCAGTGCCAGTGCCGGTGCTGGTGCCGGTGCTGATGGCATGGGTGTTGGATGCTCCGGCTCACTGGCCACAGCAGTGCTGCTGGGCTCGCTCGTGTGCTTGCCCTCAGTGCTGCCTTGCCCGATGAAGGCCTTACGCCTGATGGGCGGTTGCTGGAGGGCGTCTGCTGCCGCTGACATGCGGCCGTCCGGCATGCTGCGCAACGCCTCAATGCTGGCCCCAAGCATGACCATACTGATTGCGAGCGCGCAAAGCCCCCATCCAGCCTGCCGCCTGCCTACATGTAGCCCCAGCTGGCTGGCACTGGCGGACATAGACCTGCTGAGCTTGGCAGCATGCTCAGTAGTGCTTCCTGAGCCATGGTGTGTGCGACGCATGACTCGACAAGCTGGGAAACAAAGGGAGGCCGATCACCAATCCAGGATACAACGGCTTTGGCAGTGGCAGCAGCGCCACTGCACCTGTCAAGACTCGCAGCATGGCCCAGCATGCTGACAGACTCCGTGGCCAATGCGCTGGTGCATGCCTCCATAATGTGAGCTTTGTAAAATGTCAGCAGTTGTCGGCGTTGATGGGTTCAGCCTTCGCCGTAGTACTGCCGATCAAGATTTCATCCACCCCAGCGTTTCCCTGAAGTAATTGGTAGAGAGATGCAGTTAAGAAGCATGAGAGACACTGATGGGAGCGATCGGTGTGCTTCCTGCACATTAAACCCCCGCGGCCCAGAGACCCCGGTGACCAGTCCCTAGTGCTGTGGGCAGCTGCTTGGCGCCGGCAACAACTTAGACAGGTACAGCTCTAGGAAGAAGATGAATACGCAGGTCAGGTGTCATTGACCCTTCGAACATAAGACAAACACCTGACCAGAGTTTTGAGCCATGGCTGACGAAGAGGGCTCAGCCTCGCAGTCCACGACCGGAGGAGCTGACATCCGGCAAGTACACCAACCCCCGATTGGTCAGGCCCCAGCGGCACCACACCAGGCCGGATAGTACTGAGGATGCAAATGGGAATGCGTGCATTTCCAGGTTCAACTACCTCCAGGAGCGTGTTGTGTCGTCGCTGAAGGTCAGGGAGGAGCAGTTCCAAAAGCTGCTGACGGGCGAGAGCAGGTGCGTCCAATGATGAGCGCTGGCAATTAATGCCTCAGGATGTCGACTTGGTATTCAAGCCCAACTGCCACTCTCACAACCTGCAGGGCGCCAATCCAGCAATTCCTGGAGTCGCCCGACGTCACCCGCCTGCTGTTCTTCATTGATGGCAAGGATTTGGCAGTGGTAAGGCCCGTCCGAGCGCATGCATGCGACAAGGCCTGGTTCGTGCATACAACATGGGCACACACAAACATGCACGCATGCCTTTTGCTCTTGGGGCATGCGCAGACCATCAAGCCCCCTCCCAAGTTCAAGAAGAAGACCGTATACTTCCTCAAGGTCGCCCACGTCAAGCTTGACAATGACAACATCAAGAAGCTTGTGAGTTCGCACAGCTTGCGTGACCACAGCATTCTACGCCCATGTGCAAGCTTGCATGAGAGCGAGCTGCCAGAGGAGTGTTGCAGACAAATACAACAGCCCATCAGCATGCTGAGTGTGTCCACTTACCGCAGGTCATCCATGGCGACATCGGAGAGAACCCGCTGGAGACTCTGGCAGTCGTGGCGCAGGATGTGTTTATGCCTATGCTCACTGCCCCAGCCAACCAGCAGGGCTGGCCAGATGTGGTGGCCAAGGAGGTCACAGAGAACATGCACAAGTTTGTGTCAAACGGTGAGGGCCAGCGGCAGGGGCCTGCAAGCACGGGCAAATGAGCGAGGGGGGGGGGGCGCGTCTGAGCCATGCCAGCGCACGTTTCCAGCATGCACGCAGTCTGCAGCCTTCTGTATGATTTGTTTTGTAGCGAAGGCATCAGCAAGTGCTGCGCAAGCTTCCAACCCCACAACCGTGCGCCCTGCTTGCAGTCATGGTCACGATTGGCTCCATCAAGGGCCAGACGCTGCTGCCACTGCCACCAGCGTCCACGGTGCCAGCGCCACCCACCCCTGACTGGCAGCCCAGCCTCAAGGACCAGGATAAGATCCATATCCTGGAGAGTGCCATCGTCACATGGACAAAGCAGATCAAGAACGTGCTCAAGGCAGACCCTGATGCACCCCTGAAGGAGGCCCACAGCTACCCAGGGCCGCTGGCTGAGCTCAACTTCTGGGCTGAGCGCGCAGGCAACCTGAACTCCATCCATGATCAGCTCACAGGCGAGAAGATCCAGAAGGTGGTCAAGGTGCTGGAGCTGTCACGCTCCACGTACTTCCCTGCATTCCAGAGGTGCGCAGTGCGGCCGTGGGTGCAGCAGCACAGCGCAAAGCCATTAGACAGCAGCACATGGCGCCTTTGGACGGGGTGCGGGAAGGCAGGCGTTCGGGTTGCGCTGTAGCGGGGGCACCGGCACGCATGGCAGCCACAGCCTACTCATAGTTACCGCATGCTGGCCAAGTGGCCATGTGTGCGCGTCCATGCGTGCATGCAGGCTGTTCACGGAGGTGGAGCTGGCGCGCCAGGAGGCAGCAGACAATGTCAAGTTCCTCAAGCCGCTGCGCAAGTACCTGGACAAGCTGAACATGATGGACGAGTTCCCTGTGCTGGTGGACCTGTTCAAGCCCATCTTCCACACGCTGATGCTGATCTGGAAGCACTCCAAGTACTACAACAATGCGGCACGCTTCGTGACGCTGGTGCAGGAGATGTGCAATGACCTGATCATGCAGGTGTGTGGCTGCTGCGCACGCAGCGCGCAAGAGACGCAGTGATTGAGGGAGGAAATGGGGGCCACGTGGGGAGCAGACCCAAGGGCAGTCTGCTGCCTCCAGTTCAGCACCATCACCAGCGTCAGCAGCTGCAGATGTGGGGGGACAGCATGAGGCAATGGCTGCGCACGGCATGCGCGGGCCGTGCGCAGTAAGGGGCATGGAGAGGGAGGTATGGTCGGCAGCTCAGCAGAGTCTGCCTGCTGGCGTGTGGGGTGCCCCGAGGCGCGCGGCTGGCAGCATGCACTTGTGCCACGAACGGCATGCACGGAAGCCACTGGTAGCATGCACTCATGCCATATTCATCCCATGCTTGGCTGCCACAGGCGTGCAAGTTCATCCCAGGCTCTGAGCTGATCCAGGCCGAGCCAGGCGAGGCTGTGGACAAGCTGCGGCTCACGCTGCGCGTGCTGGGCGCCTTCAAGAACTACTACTTTGAGTACCGCGCGCTCTCTGTGACGGACACGCCTGACAACCCGTGGAAGTTCCAGAACTCGAGCCTCTTCTGGCGCCTGGACACGTTCATGGAGCGTTGCCACGACATGATGGACATGATGTCCACGTGTGTGCAGTTCAACAAGCTGGAGCGCGTGGAGATTGGCGGCACCAAGGTGTGTTTGGTTGGGTTTTATGGCATTGGAATGCAAGAACTGGATGCGGATGGGAACGTTGCTGCAGGCGGCTGGCTGATGCTGCTGCTCGCGTGCAGGCTGGTGTGCAGGCTGCTGGTGCTGGTGCAGGCAGACAATGCAAAAGCGGCAGCCGCGTGCCGCAGCAGCATGCACTTAAGCACTCCATGCTGGGGCAGTGCCTGATCGTTGTGCGACCATGTGTGCTCTGCACCGCAGGGCCGTGTGCTGACCAATGGCGTCAAGGCGATCCACACCGACTTCCTGGCGGCGGTCGAGAAGTTTCAGGGCGTGCAATACGACGTGATGGACACGGACGCGCGCCAGTTTGACGAGGATTTTTACTCGTTCCGTGTGATCATCCGTGAGCTGGAGCGCCGGCTGGCTGCCATCATCATCCAGGCCTTTGATGACTGCACCACGATCTCCATGACCTTCAAGCTGCTCGACAGCTTTGAGGGCCTGCTGGATCGTGAGGTCATTGCTGCAGATCTGGAGAAGAAGCACGCCGATCTGCTCAACTCGTACGCGTCTGACCTGAAGGACGTGTCCGACATCTTCCTGCTGTACAAGGACCGCCCCGTAGTGGCCAAGAACAGCGCGCCCCACTCGGGTGCTGTTGCGTGGGTGCGTGGCCTGGTGGAGCGCATCGATGAGCCGATGCAGAAGCTGCGCACGATGAACAAAGTGATCCTGGAGATGGAGCAGGCCAAGGAGATCCAGCGCATGTACGACGCGCTGATGGCCGCGATGACCGAGTACCAGGGCAAGCAGGTGGCTGCCTGGTGCGAGCGCGTGGCCGCGACAAGCGAGGAGAAGCTGAACCAGCCGCTGCTGCAGCAGGTGGCGGGTGGCGCGCTCGCGGTCAACTTTGACCCAGAGCTCGTGCGCCTGCTGCGCGAGACCAAGTACTTCCTCCTGCTTAAGGTCGAAGTGCCTGAGTCGGCGAACGCCATCTTCCAGCACTCGGACACCTTCCGCCAGCACATCTCCTCCCTGGATCTCATCTGCTCGATCTACAACAAGGTGGGGCTGGCAGCCTCGATGGCACCACACCTGCTGGTGGCTCTGCTCTAGCTGTGCCTGCTTCCCTGTACCTGCTTCCCATTACAGTACCCCTGCATGGCTGCGTGCATCAAGATTGCTGCACGATCAGTTCAGTCTCGGCAAACATGCACGCCCTTGACACACCTCACTTGGGCACTGGCACCTGCAGATCCAGTCCAACATCCTGCCAGTCGAGAAGCCGCTGGTGCAGCAGAAGCTGTCAGATGTGGAGGTCGCGCTGCAGCGGGGCTGCCAGGAGCTCAACTGGCGGGTGAGTGAGGCTGGCTTGCATTTTGATGGCTGTGTGGACTGAGGGCTGCTAGCTGGTTGGAAGCTGGTGGTGTAAGTGGCTGGTGGGAGGCTGGTGGTGCAGGTGCTTGGTCCATATGCTGTTTGCTCGATGCCTTGTGGGGTGTCAGCAGCAGCAGCTGCTGATGATGATGATTCTGCATGATGATGAGAGCCTACTCAACAGTGCGCACACCGGCTGACTGTTGACACCTGCGCTGCGCCTGTACCCACCCCCCCACTGCAGTCCGAGTCCATCGACGCGTACATCAAGGAGTGCATGGAGATGGTCAAGGATGTGGACACAGTGCTGTCCACGATCAAGGACAACGTGGACCAGACGAAGAAGCTGCTCTCCAACTGGACCAAGAACCTCATGTTTGACCGCAAGGAGGGCAAGACGTACACGTTTGAGGAGCTCAGCGAGTCCTTCTCTGCGCTCATCCAGCAGCGCCACGGCGACATCCGCGATGCCGGCAAGGAGATCACCAAGCTGCTCTCTTCCTCCAATCGCGTGCTCAAGGTCAACAAGGGCGTGCCCGCGTGGCGCAGCTACGTCGACTACTTCTCTAACATCGTGATCGACGGCTTTTCTGCAGCCATCACACACACCATCCGCTACCTGCTGAACCAGATCGACGCCGAGGTGCTCGCCAAGAACGAGAACACCGCACCGCTACTGGAGATCCAGCTGGAGCTGGTGGCACCCGAGATCGTGTGGAAGCCTGAGCTGGGGGAGAGTGGCGATGGCAAGGTGTGTTGTGTGTGTGTGTGTGGTGTGTGGGGGCCTGTGGTGGGGTGTGTGGTGGCTGTGGCGTGTGGTGGGGGGCTGTGCAGATGTGCTGCGTACAGCGTGCTGTAGCTACACACAGCTTAAGGCCGTGGTAGGCCTGTTCTGGCAGCAGCACCCACATGATGCAGATGGCCCCAGCCTCGGGCACTCGACTGCTACTGACTGGTCCGTGCCTGTTCGGGTCGTGTGGTTGGGCACATTGCAGGGCGTGCGCGACATGGTCAAGAAGTGGCTGATGCACTTTTGTGAGATCGGCGGCCTGATGAAGCGCCTGGACGTGGGCGAGGGCAACTACATGAAGGAGCTGGAGGAGGACTATGATGTGTATGACTCAATGAACCAGGTCATGCTCATCACACTTGCGAACGAGTCAAAGTGTGAGGACTTCAAGGGCCATTTCCAGAAGTTTGACTACCTGTGGAAGAAGGACCTGGCCAGCACGCTGAAGGAGTTCCTGGAGCAGGAGGGCTCCACGCTTCCTGATGGCACAAAGGACGATCCCGTGCTCGCCAAGTTTGAGGAGCAGATCACCAAGTACAAGGCGGTGTCCGTTGAGATCAACAGCCTGCCCCAGATGCAGACTGTGGGCTGGGTCAAGATCAACGCCAAGCCGCTGCGCACCGCCCTGTCCACCTGGGCCTCAAAGTGAGTCAGGCAGCTGGCTGGCTGGCTGGCAAGGGGGTGCAGCTGTTGCCTGCATGCTGTCTGGCTCTGGGTGTTATGGGGTCGGCAGGTGTGCATGTCCTTGTCTGCAGTTCACACAAACTGAGAGTTTGGTCATCTTGCGCCCCCCCCCCCCCACACACACACACACCCAAACACACGCCCAGCCTTGGCCCCGCCCACCCCTCCCCCTTATGTCCCTGGCTTGCTATGTGTGCGTGCGCAGGTGGGTGTACCTCTTTACGCACTTCCTGCAGGAGAAGGTGATCAACTCAATCTCTGAGCTCTACACATTCATGGACAAGTCCAATGCGACTCTGGACCTCAAAGTGCTGGGGGAGGTGGCCGACGAGGAGCCAGCAGAGTACGCAGAGGAGCAGGAGGTGGACCCTGAGCAGAAGGAGAAGGAGAACGCTGAGAAGCGGCGCGCGCTATATGACATCATGTCGTGCATGCGCGACATCCGCAAGCGCACCGACCGCACCGACACGATGTTTGAGCCGCTCAAGGACACGGTCGCGCTGCTGCACGGCTTTGGCATCCAGCTGAACGACAACGTGCTGCAGCAGCTTGAGAACGCAGAGTTCAAGTGGAAGGGCCTGAAGAAGAAGATGCTCAACCGTCGCGAGCAGCTGGCATCCCTGCAGCAGGCCGAGGTGGGTGACTCAAGAGGCTCAAGGGGCCCTCGGGGGCTACCAGGGCGGGGGTTGTTGTGGTGGTGGGGCAGGGGCAAAGAAGTGGTGGTAGCGGGGGAGGTGCAGTTCTGGGGCAGCACAGCAGCGCGGCAGCATGGCAGCGCGGCAGGCAGCGCGTGCCTGCTCAACTGGGTGCTTGTTCTGGCTGCTGCCGACCTGCGTACTGGGCCATATACATGCCCAGGCCCCCAGCCGACCCCACACCGTGCCCACATGTTGCCACACGCGTGCAGGCGATTGAGATCCGCCGCAAGTCTGATGCGTTCAACGAGCGCGTGGAGGACTTCCGCAAGTTCTTCCTGCGCCGCGCGCCCTTCGCGGTCAACGGAGCTGAGCTGAAGCTGGAGCACGTCAAGCCCGCATACCTGGTTCTGGATGCGTTCCACCACGGCTCTGTGGATGAGTACCCCTCGGTCACATCCATCATCGCGGAGTCCAAGCAGCTGCAGGAGGCGCAGGAGCTGTTCGAGCTCTTCCAGTCCGATTACCTCATGCTGCAGCGCTGCAGTGAGGAGCTGCTGTTCCTCAAGTCGCTGTGGGACATGGCGGGTGCCGTCATGTTCACGTTCAATGACTGGTACAAGACACCGTGGGACAAGATCGATGTTGACTTCCTGGTGGAGGAGACGAAGAAGCTGTCCAAGGACATCAAGACGCTCAACAAGTCCGTGCGCAACTACGAGGTGTTCCGGCTGCTGGAGGAGGCGTGCAAGGCGATGCTGACGTCGCTGCCGCTCGTGCAGGACCTGCACCACCCCGCCATGCGCGACCGCCACTGGAAGCTGCTCATGCAGGTGTGTGCTGGGGTGCTGCGGATGTGGCGGACGCCACTGGACGGCTGGGGCTGTACATTTCGGAAGCTGGTCTGTGCTTGCGTGGGGCTTGGTGGGGCTGGGTGCCTGGGTGGTGCGTACGGCGGGCGGGCAGGAAGGCGAGACGCAACCACTTAGTGTTTCCACTGTTTTCTCAATCCAACATGTTCCTGGTCCTAACGGTGTGTGTGCGCAGACCACAGGCAAGACATTTGTCATGGACGACAAGTTCTCACTGGGTGATCTGCTGGCCCTGGAGCTGCACAACTACGTGGACGCGTGCTCTGAGATCGTGGACCGTGCCCAGAAGGAGCTGGGCATTGAGAAGCAGCTCAAGAAGATCGAGGACACCTGGGCCGGCCTCAACCTCGTGTTTGCGCCCTACCAGGACACGGACATCATGGCGCTGCAGGTGTGAGAGGCTGGGATGAGGGGAGGTGGGGTTGCCTGAGCAGGCGCCACAGCTGTGGGAGCTCTGTTGGCTGAGTGCGCTCAGTAGGTCCGCAGCACCACAGTGCTGCACTGCCCGACAGCTTCTGAGGCCCAGCTGCTCCGCTGATCAGGCTATAGGTTGATCACGCTCGGTCGCCAGTCGTGTGCAGGGCTGTTGTGCGACCCCAAGCTGATGCCGCCACTTACACCGGCCCCCTGTGTCCCCCCTTTCCCCAGATTGATGATGCCATCACCGAGGCCCTGGAGAATGACAACCTGCAGCTGCAGAACATGTCAGGGCAGAAGTACGTGCAGACGAACCCCATGTTCCTGGACGCGGTTGCCAAGTGGCAGAAGAACCTGGGCACCGTGGATAGCGTGCTGTCGACGTGGGGCGACGTGCAGAAGAAGTGGCAGGCGCTCGAGTCCATCTTCGTCGGGTCTGCAGACATCCGTGTGCAGCTGCCTGAGGACTCCAAGCGCTTCGACACCATCAACCTGGACTTCCAGGAGCTGATGCGTGGCGCGCCCGACATCACGAACGTTGTGGAGGCATGCAACCTGGACGGCCGTCAAGAGAGGCTGGAGAACAACCTGTCGCAGCTGGAGATGTGCGAGAAGGCGCTGCAGGACTACCTGGAGACGAAGCGCATCGCGTTCCCTCGCTTCTACTTCGTCGCCCCTGCTGACCTGCTGGACATCCTGTCCAAGGGCTCCAGCCCTCAGCTCATCCTGCGCCACCTGCCCAAGAACTTCGACAACGTGCACAACCTGTCGTTCCGCAAGGACGAGCGCGGCGAGCCAACCAAGGTCGCGATCATGATGCACTCGGGCGAGGGCGAGACGGTCGAGTTTGCGGGTGATTGCATCTGCGACGGGCCCGTCGAGTCGTGGCTGCAGAACGTGGTGGACAGCATGAAGCTGGCGCTCATCACAGAGTTCCGCAAGGCCATCCCCACGTATGATGAGATCCCGCGCACGCAGTGGATCTACAAGTACAGCGCGCAGAACACGATCGTGGTCAGCCGCACCTTCTTCACGCAGGTGCGGGCTGAGGGACTGGCCGTGCGACGTGGGGGCTGACGGGGGTTGGGGTACACATGGCTGCGCTGCGCAGCGGCAAATCAGCTGGGCTGCATGCATAGGCTGCATACCATGTGCTGGGGCCCTTGGCAGGGGCTGCACAGGCTGTCATCACAAGCTGCACTCTGTTGGCCTTTTCAGATATCATGTGCAATCGTGCATCACATCGTTTTGGCCTGCAGGAGGTGAACGACGCGTTTGAGGAGCTGGAGGAGGGTGAGTGGAGGAAGATGCTGTGCCCTGGGTGTGGGGCGGTGTTGCTGGCGGGCTGGATGTACTGATGCACAGCTCACGCTCTGCTCCTCCTGATGCAGCTGGAGCCCTAATAAGCTCCACGGAAAGGCTCTGACCCTGCTCTCCTCTTGGCGTTCCTGTGGTGCCTGTGCAGGCAATGAGGACGCCCTGAAGAACGAGTACGAGCGCCAGGTGCAGCAACTGTCCGACCTGATCGATGAGATCAATAAGGAGCAGACAAACCTGGACCGTAAGAAGCTCATCACACTGTGCACGATCGACGTGCACGCACGTGACGTCGTGCAGCGGCTGATCGACGACCGCGTCGAGGACGGCATGTGCTTCCAGTGGCAGTCGCAGCTGCGCTACTACCAGAACGAGAAGACCAAAAACTCGCAGGTCAACATCTGTGATGCTGAGATCATGTACAACTACGAGTACATCGGCAACTGCGGCTGCCTGTGCATCACGCCCCTCACCGACCGCTGCTACATCACGCTGACCCAGGCGCAGCGTCTGGTGCTGGGCGGCGCCCCTGCAGGGTGGGTGCTGGGAGGGATGGACCTGGGGTGGTCTGGGCCGGTCTGGGCCGAGAAAAAAACACAATGACAAAATGCTGGATGCTGCAGTTCTGCTGAGCTCTGATGCCTGCCTGCCTGCGTATCGCTGGCTGTGAGCGCACAACGTGGCTCACCTCCTCCTCCCCTCCCCACCTCATCCTCACCCAACCCCTCTGAACCCCTGTGCCTGCAGCCCTGCCGGCACCGGCAAGACCGAGACCACGAAGGATCTGGCGCGCGCGCTGGGCTGCCAGTGCTACGTGTTCAACTGCTCCGACCAGATGGACTACAAGGCCATGGGCCAGATCTACAAGGGTCTGGCGCAGACGGGCGCGTGGGGGTGCTTCGACGAGTTCAACCGCATCCCCGTTGCCGTGCTGTCGGTGTGCTCCACCCAGTACAAGACGGTGCTGGACGCAATCCGTGCAAAGAAGGAGCGCTTCATCTTCGAGGAGGTGGAGATCGCTCTCAAGCCCACGGTCATGGCATTCATCACCATGAACCCCGGCTACCCCGGCCGTGCCGAGCTGCCAGAGTCCCTCAAGGCACTGTTCCGCCCTGTGTCCATGGTGGTGCCAGATCTCGCACTGATCTGTGAGATCATGCTCATGGCGGAGGGCTTCCAGATGTCCAAGATCCTGTCCCGCAAGTTCGTGATCCTGTACAAGCTGTGTGAGGATCTGCTGTCCAAGTCGCGGCACTACGACTGGAAGCTGCGCGCGATCAAGACGACGCTGTACGTGGCCGGAGGTATGAAGCGGGCTGCACCCGAGCTAACGGAGGACAAGGTGCTGCTGCGTGCCCTGCGTGACTTCAACCTGGGCAAGCTCACGGCTGATGACACGTCCATCTTTATGGGCCTGCTCAACGACCTGTTCCCCAAGACTCTGGAGCTGGTGCCCCGTGCGATCGACCACGCATTTGAGGCGCAGGTGCGGCTGGGTGTGGTGGCTGTGCGGCTGGGCTGGTGGCTGTGTGGCGCATAGGCTTGGTTTTGTGCAGGGAGCTGGCTGGGCGTGTCCTGTGTGGCTGCTGTGCCTGCTTATTTCTCGCCAGGCGGGCTGGTAGGTTGCTGGATCAGCTCAGGAGCTGTGTCAACGCACTTATCATTCAATCACTGAGCCTTCATCGCACTCATCAAGGCACCATCATCTGGGATATGAACATATGATGTGTGCAGGTCCGTGCGGCGGCTCTGGAGCTGGGCTACCAGGCCGATGACATGTTCCTACTGAAGATCTCACAGCTGCGCGAGCTGTTCGTCGTGCGCTGGTCCGTGTTCCTGCTGGGCCCCGCCGGCTGCGGCAAGACCGCCATCTGGCGCACGCTGATGAAGGCCCAGATGGCGTTCGGCGAGAAGACGGTGTACCGCCCGATCAACCCCAAGGCCGTGACGCGCAATGAGCTGTACGGGTACGTGATGGGACAGGCCAGCTGCAGGCTGCTTGCGCTGACTGCCCAGACCTGACTCGCAGTGGTATGATTATATTCCAAGCTAGTGTCAGCAGTGTGCCTGGTTAGGATAGCAGGGCAGGATGCCTGGTCAGGACAGCAGCACGCCTGGTTAGAACATCGTATACATTTACTCTCTGTGCATATAATGTGCCATGGCTCTCATAATGTGCCATGGCTCTCATAATGTGCCATGGCTCTCATAATGTGCCATGGCTCTCTCGCTTCCTCCTCTCCCCGCAGCTACTTGCACCCCGCCACGCGCGAGTGGAAGGAGGGCCTGATGTCCGTGACCTTCCGTGACATGGCCAACAACAAGGTCAACAAGCACCAGTGGATCGTGCTGGACGGCGACATTGATGCCGAGTGGATCGAGTCCATGAACACCGTGATGGATGACAACAAGATGCTCACGCTCGCGTCCAATGAGCGCATCCCCCTCACGCCCTCCATGCGGCTCCTGCTGGAGATCAACCACATGAACCACTGCTCCCCCGCCACTGTGTCCCGTGGTGGTGTGATCTACGTCAATGCTGAGGACGTCGGCTGGAAGCCGGTGGTTGACTCGTGGATTGAGAAATTGGAGGCAGCTGAGTACCGCCCCCTGCTCACCACGCTCTTCACACGCTACGTGGATCCCACGCTGGAGTACTGCCGCCGCAACTTCAAGTACGTCGTACCGCTGCCCCCCATCAACCAGGTCATGACCGTGTGCAAGATCCTGGAGGGCATCCTGCCCAAGGAGACCGTGCGCGGCGCGCCGCCCCCCGACAAGAAGCTGCTCGAGTACCACTTTGTGTTTGCGTGCGTGTGGTCGTTCGGCGGCTGCATGCTCGTGGACAAGGTGTACGACTACCGCACGCAGTTCTCCAAGTGGTGGATCTCCGAGTGGAAGGTGAGCCTGGCTGGGCAAGCCCGGGGGCCAGGGAGGGGCTGGGCAAGCCCGAGGGCCAGGGAGGGGCTGTTGGATGGGTGCTATGACCGCTGCTGCTGCGTGGTGGCTGGTGCCTGGGCTGAGGCTGCGTGTTGTGCTTGCACGATTCGGGGCCCCCACTCTGTCCCACTAGTCTGACCTGTATATGCGCTGCCCTGCCCCCTGTCCCCCTCGTTCCATGAGCGCAGAACGTGCAGTTCCCCGAGAAGGGCCTGGTGTACGACTACTACGTGGACGAGGCCCAGTGCCTGATGGTGCCGTGGGAGGACAAGGTGCCCAAGTTCCAGTACATCCCTGGCGACTTTGGCTCCATCTTTGTCCCCACTGTGGAGACCACACGTCTGACTTACTTCCTGGACTCTCTGGTCGCCAACAAGCACCACGTCATGTTTGTGGGCAACACGGGCACGTCCAAGACCGCGGTCATGATCAACAAGCTCAAGAACATGGACTCGGAGCTCATGTCGTACTACACGATCAACATGAACTCGTTCTCGGACGCACCCGCGCTCCAGACCATCCTGGAGCAGCCTCTAGAGAAGAAGAGCGGCGTGCGGTACGGCCCCCCTGGCTCTCGCCGCCTCGTCTACTTCGTCGACGACATGAACATGCCGTTCGTGGACAAGTACGACACGCAGTCGGCCATCGAGCTGCTGCGTCAGATGATCGACTACCACGGCTGGTACGACAAGGTCAAGATCGTGCTGAAGGAGATCATCAGCTGCCAGTACGCGGCGTGCATGAACCCCACCGCTGGATCCTTCAACATCACGCCCCGCATGCAGCGTCAGTTCGTGACGCTCGCGGTGCAGATGCCCGGCCCCGACATCGTCCGCTCCGTGTACTTCCAGGTGCGGCTGGCAGTACATGTACACCTGTACTTCCATGTGCTGCCACTACATATAACTGTACTTCCAGGTCTGCTTCCAGGTGCTGAAAGGATGTAAAGTTGTGGCTGGATACTGTGCTGGATACTGTGCCCTGTGGCTCGCGGTGTCTGGCTGGCTGAGAAGCTATCATCTGATGGCTGGCTGGGCAGCTACTGTACTGTCAGATGGCTGGCTGCATTCGATCGGTGCCCACCTGGCTGGCTGGCCTGCCTGGAACATACCTGCCTCTGGGCTTAGCAGCCCATCAGCTTGAGGCAGCACAACAGTTTGAGGCAGTACATCAGATGAAAACCCCCCGCCTCAGCACGACCTGTGACCTATTGACCTTGCCCCCTTGCCCCTGTCCACCTCCCTGCAGATCATTGACGGCCACTTCAACACCTTTGATGCTGACGTGGCCAAGATGTCCAACAAGCTGGTGGATGCCACGATTGAGATCCACCGCCAGGTCATGAACAACTTCCTGCCATCCGCCGTCAAGTTCCACTACCAGTTCAACCTGCGCGAGCTGTCAAACATCACGCAGGGCCTGTGCCGCACGTTCAAGGAGTACTACAAGCAGCCCATCACAGTGAGTGGTACAGCAGTGGTACAGCCAGTAGCTGTAGCTGTGGCTGTAACAGCTGTGCGAGGCTGTGGGGGGAGCGAGGCAAGAGGGCTGCTGGTGGGTTGGGTGGGTGGGATGGTCGCGGGTGTTGCGGGTGTGGCTTGGTTGAGAGGGGCGGGGGTGGGAGCGACGGTAGGGAAGCTAATACTGGCAAGGCGCTGATGATGCGGAAAGGTATCATTTTCAGGTGTGACCCAGCTTGCATGGCCTGACATGAGGACATATGCTTGGGCCTCCAGTCACTGGCTGACCCTGCCCTGCCTTGCTGCTGCCCCATGCCCCGTCCCCCAGCTGGCACGGCTGTGGGTGCACGAGTGCGAGCGCGTCTTCCGCGACCGCATGGTCAACGAGGCCGACATGATCAAGTTTGACGAGTTCCGGTTCGCGGTGACCAAGAAGTACTTTGATGACTGCGGCGGCATCTCCAACATTGAGGAGCGCCCGCTGCTGTACACCAGCTTCATGCAGTCCACGCCTGAGGATGTGCCCGTGTACATCAACGTGCCCAACTACGACGTGAGTGCCTTGCGTTGGGGCGGTTGTATGCTGGGATTTATGTGTAATTCACGCAGCGTCACAGCAGACTGTGATGCCGGGGCAGGTGTAATGATTCCGCATTGGGCAGCACATAATCAGACTATCATATGGGGGTCAGGTTGCCGAGAATGGGATGGGATAAGGGCATATGGGATAAGGGCAACTGCACGTGGCTTGCCAGCCTGTATATGGGCAGGTCAGCAGCTGCTCTTGTCCAGGGTCTGCCTGATTAGGCACTACAGGCCTGCCGTGCCCAGGAAGCCGGAGCACTGGTTGCCTGAACTGCCCCCATCGCACCCCGCCTAACCACCTGTCCACGTACCCACACCCTGCCGCCACAGACGCTGAAGAAGGTGCTGGATGACAAGATGCGCGAGTACAACGACAGCAACGCGGTCATGGACCTGGTGCTGTTCCAGCAGGCGATGGAGCACATCACACGCATCTCACGCATCATCGACCTGCCCCGTGGTAACGCCATGCTGGTCGGTGTCGGCGGCTCCGGCAAGCAGTCCCTCGCACGCCTGGCGTCCTTCATCTGCGGCTACGAGGTGTTCCAGATCTCGGTGTCCTCCACCTATGGTGTGGCTGAGTTCAAGGAGAACCTCTTGTCCCTGTACCGCAAGGCCGGTACAAAGGGAACCCCCATCACGTTCCTCATGACCGACAACCAGATCGTCAAGGAGGTGTTCCTGGTGTACATCAACGACCTGCTGTCCACCGGCTACATCGCTGACCTCTTCACCCCCGAGGACAAGGAGGCCTTTTCCAATGCTGTCCGCAACGAGTGCAAGGCTGCCGGCATCCTGGATACAATGGAGAACCTTTGGGACTTCTTCATCAACAAGGTCCGCAAGTACCTGCACATCGTGCTGTGCTTCTCCCCCGTGGGTGACAAGTTCCGCATCCGCGCGCGCCAGTTCCCCGCGCTCGTCAACTGCACCATGTTCGACTGGTTCCACGGCTGGCCCGCCGAGGCGCTCGTGTCGGTGGCGCAGCGCTTCGTATCAGATATTCCCAACATCGACGAGTCGGTGCGCGAGAGCATGGCATACCACATGGCGTACGCGCACCAGTGCGTGACCGAGGCGTCGGTGCGCTTCCAGGAGGCGTTCCGCCGCTACAACTACACGACACCCAAGTCGTACCTGGAGCTCATCGCGCTGTACAAACAGCTGCTGGACCTGAAGCGCACCGAGCTGCGCAACGCGAAGGAGCGGCTGGAGAATGGCGTGGACAAGATTGCGCAGGCATCCCTGCAGGTTGCGGACCTGCAGAAGGCGCTCAAGGAGGAGCAGATCATCGTGGAGGAGAAGAAGGCTCAGACCGATGACCTGATCGTGTCGATCGGGAAGGAGAAGGCCGTGGTGGATGAGGCGGTGGAGGCGGGCCGGGAGGACGAGGAGGCGTGCTCCCAGCTGCAGTCCGAGGTGCAGGCGTTCCAGGCCGAGTGCGCGCGGGACCTTGAGGCCGCTGAGCCGATCATCGCCGAGGCCGAGGCCGCGCTCAACTCGCTGGACAAGGGCTCGCTGGGTGAGCTCAAGTCGTTCGGCAGCCCCGCCGTCGAGGTCGTGAACGTGGTGGCGGCGTGCATGGTGCTGACCGCCCCCGGCGGCAAGATCCCCAAGGACCTGAGCTGGGCCGCGGGCAAGAAGGTGCGGCTTGCTTGGGGCAGGTGGTGGCTGTGCAGGCTCTGCAGAGGGCTCTGTCTGCTGCGGCTTGGGCACGGATGACTCTGTAGCTGGTGCTTGGGAACAGGTGGCTCTCTAACATCGTTGTTGTTTGGGCATGGATGGCGCTGTAGCTGTGGTTTGGGCATGGATGGCCTGCACACTGGTAGTGCCGCATCAGGCCACCGCATCAGACCCTGTGGGCTGGCCAGCTGGTGGGCCTACAGTTGGTGTGACAATGGTGTAGAATACTTGACAACAGCCTGTGCTGCGGCTGCCCTGGCGCTGCTGATCCCAATCCTGCCCTGCACCCTGCGCCCCGTCGTGCCCTGCAGTACATGGGCAACGTGGACGCGTTCCTCAAGTCGCTGGTCAACTTTGACAAGGACAACACGCCCGAGAACTGCGTGGCGATGGTGGAGAAGGAGTACATCTCCAACCCTGGCTTCACGCCCGACAACATCCGCTCCAAGTCATCTGCTGCCGCTGGCCTGAGCGGCTGGGTGATCAACATCTGCAAGTACTTCCGCATCTACCAGGTCGTGGCGCCCAAGCGCGCGGCGCTGGCGGAAGCCAACAAGAAGCTGGAGTCGGCGAACAAGAAGCTGTCCGGCATCCGCGCGCGCGTGAAGGAGCTGCAGGACCGCGTGGCCGCGCTGGAGGAGGGGCTGATGAAGGCGACCGCCGACAAGAACGCCGCCATCGCCCAGGCGGAGAAGACGGGCCGCAAGGCGCAGCTCGCCGACCGGCTGATCAACGGCCTGTCAGGGGAAAATGCTCGCTGGAGCCAGGAGATCAGGCGAATGGAGAGCGTGGAGGGGCGGCTGGTGGGGGATGTGCTGGTGGCGGCTGCGTTTGTGTCGTACGCTGGCCCCTTTAACATGCACTTCCGCCAGCAGCTCGTGGATGAGAAGTGGCTGCCGGACCTCATCGAACGTGGCATCCCCATGTCCCAGGGCATCCGCCCGCTGGATATGCTCACCGACGACTCGAACAAGGCGCGGTGGGCGAACGAGGGGCTGCCCACCGACCCGCTGTCCATCGAGAACGGCGCGATCATGACGTCAGCATCGCGCTGGTCACTCATGATCGACCCCCAGCTGCAAGGCATCAAGTGGATCGTGAACCGCGAGGAGCCGCACGGCCTGGTCATCATCCAGCAGTCCCAGCACAAGTACATTGACAAGGTCATCTACTGTATCGAGAATGGGCTGCCACTGCTGATCGAGAACCTGCCGGTGGACATTGATGCCGTGCTGGACCCAGTGATTGGCAAGCTCACAATCAAGAAGGGCCGCAACATCATTATGAAGATCGGGGATGCCGAGGTGCGGGCGCCCGCCGGGCCTGCCTGGGGGCCACTCAACTGCTGGGGCAGGGCTGGGGCACGCTGTGACGCTGGCAGGATCTGTGACGTGTTGGAATGCACAGATGTCCATGGGGTCAAGCCAGTGCACATATGGCTTACCCTTGCCGCCTATCCACCTGTTCAGTGCTTCCCTACCAACCCCATGTGTACTGCCCCCCCTTTGTGTACTGCCCCCACAGGTGGAGTACGACAACAAGTTCCGCCTGTACCTCCAGACCAAGCTGTCCAACCCGCACTACAAGCCCGAGATTGCTGCTCAGACCACGCTGGTCAACTTCTGCGTGACTGAGAAGGGTCTGGAGGACCAGCTGCTGGCGCTGGTGGTGGACCATGAGCGGCCTGACCTGCAGGTGCGTGCCTGGGCTGTTGTTTGTCTGGGCGTGGGTGGGTATGTTGGCGAGGCTGGAAAGCAGGGTACGCTCTTTGCACTGGAGG
>BDCZ01000298.1:3859-73084 GCA_001662365.1 Chlamydomonas applanata | reverse complement strand
GCCGGGGACGGGGCAAGGGGGACCTGCGGCAAGGGGGGGCCAGAGCGGCTTGCAAAGGGGACGGCGTGGCGTCCCTGTGTCAGGGCGGCAGCGAGGGCTGGGCAGGGGGCGCCTTGGGGACGGGGCACTTAGGGCGAAGGGGAGGCAATGTGGAAAGGGTCGGCAAGGGGGGCTGGGGCGCCTGGGGAAGGGGCCCGGGGAGGGGCGGGTGGGAGGGCACAAAAGGGAGGCGCCGCGCAAGCACTGCGATTGTACACCACGAACGTGTGTCAGGATTGTGTACCACTGACTTGTACTGCGGGTCATGACTGTACCGCTAACATGCGCCGCGTATGTCTGTACTGCGGTCCTGTACCGCAGGTGCGTGGACGCGGACTGCCGCGCGGCGCTGCGCGCACTGTCTGACACCTTCGCGCTGCACACCATCTCACAGGACATGCTGTTCAGGTGGGCGGTTACAGTTGGCGGTTACAGTTGGTGGTTGGATGCTTGCCTGGGTGCGTCGGGCGGCTGGTGTTTCGTGTGGGTCACGGGTTTGGTCTGGTGGTTGGTGGCTGTGCGGGTTGCGCATGGATGGTGAATTGGGTGGCCAGTGCTACGACGTATGGTTGGTTGGGTCTGCTGGGTGGATGTCATAGGTGGGGGGTTGTGTGGGTAAGGGCATACCGTGTCTGGTGGCTGACGCGCTCCAACTGATCAATCACCCAACCCACCCAACCACCCAACCGCCCAACCGCTCATGCAACCGCCGCCCGCCCAACAACCCACTGTACTGCAGGAACGAGGAGTACATTGCACCCGCCAAGGCCAAGGCCATCCAGCGCCTCATCACGGAGCTGTGCTCAGAGCTGCGCGGTAAGCTCCCAGATCTCTTTCTTCTGTTTTTAGTTTTCGGTTGAAAGTGTATGCACCTCTCTCTATCTTGCAGACTTGATATATACATATATTTAGTGGAGTGAGGCTACTTGGGTATTGAGCTGGGTATTGAGAGTGGAGTTATGAGTGCATGCTGTGCTTGGAGCTGCGTGGTGCGTGCCCACTTTTTTGCTTGCAGTGGCTTTATGAGTACATATAAAGCCCCCGATCCACCCACCGCTGCTTGGTGCGTCCACGAGAGTCAGAGCCAGAAGCAGGGTCATGCGGCCGCCCCACCCCAACCCAACCCATCCCAACCCAACCCAACCCGAACACAATCCACCCACCCACCCGCAGGCGTCGCCGTGCCCCTGGTCAACGCGTTTGCCATCCCCGACCACGTGCTGCGCGCACCCATCGCGATCCAGGTGCGGAGTGGGGGACTGTAGCAGCGGTGATCGATCATCGCTTTGATATGTCATTTAAGTATGATTCAGTCAAGTCAGGACGCGATGCAGGTGCGGGGGCATGTCAAACGGAGGCGACCATCCTTGCATTTGCGCAGTTATCGATTAGTGCAAGCACATCAGTATATTCAGTACAAGTCTGATCAGTGCAGATACTATCACGTATCAGTGCAGTACATGCATACGTTGTACGGCGCCTGTATGGTGACAGTACGGTCACAGTGTGGTGACAGTACGGTGCCAGTACAGTGCCAATGAGTGCAACTAGGTGAGCCTGTACAGGGCTGGTAGGAGCCCCTGGCCCGTTGTGCCTATAGGCTCATATATATACATATATATGGCCGCATATGCTCAGTTGCTCAGTTGCACGCACCGGTGTTGCACCCAGGCACAATGCATCCACCATGCTGTAACAAGTCAAGTCAAGTCAATGCATCCACCATGCTCGCACGCTAGCCATGAAGGCCTCCTTTGCGGGAGCACTCACTGCTGTGGTCACGCTCCTGGCGCGATCCAATGCACAAGCCCATCACAAGCACCGAATGACTTCAAGTTCAAGGGCCTGGAACCCTTCTGATTGAATGAATAACGTCACAATTTTTGCAGGGCGGCGCAGGCGTGGCTGACATGTACAAGGAGTACCTGCTGGCGGCGGGGTTTGACGTGTGAGGGCCCCTGCCACCTCACACTTTTGCGTGTGGAGGCCCTTGCCACCTCCCCCGCTGCGACGCACTGGTCGCCATCACACTTCCCCGCACTCCCCCACGCTTGCTCCTGCGGCGCGCAGCCGCTGCTGGGAGGGGCACGGGTGTGGTGGGTGGGGAGGGGGGCAGCCTCCTGGATGTGTGATGGGTTGGATCTGTGTGACTTGACCAGATGCGTGCTTTTGGAGGCCATTTGCCGTCCTGCGCCTGCAGGCCGGTTGCACGCGCGCTTTTCTATTGGGCTCATAAGGGGAGGGAAGTCGCAGGCGCCCGTGTCTAATGGGCTCATATGGGGGGGGGGGCTGCATCAGATGCAGCCGGCCGTCGGCTTGTATGTGCTTAGTCTGGCTCCAGATTCTTCTTTGTTCGTTCATGTCAGTAGGTATCAGGGTGTGCTTGGGTCGTATCGCCTGTATGTGCAGGACAGGTCGTTTGTGTTGTTTTGGCTGTGTCCTGGTGCACTGCGCTGCTGCGCTGCCATCGAGTGCGTTGAGCGTAAGTGAGTGGCCTGTAGTAGTAGCAGCACCCCGGTTTGCTTGCAAGGCAGGGCAGCAGGTAGGCAGCAGCAGCCTTGTTTCGCTTGATTTTGCTGGGTCTTGGCTTAGAGAGCAGCACTTGTTCAGAAGCGGATTGAACGGCTGCCGCACCGCGCCTCTTTTCTTTATGTGCCCTCACTCTTGGTTACCTTGCTTGGTCATCCTTCAACTTTTTCCTCCGCGGCCATTTTTGGAGCAGGTTTACTAGTGGTTGGTGTTCGGTAGTGCTTGTGTGTGGGCAGTACTCACGGTAGTTATGCCCACTGATGATGTGTGGCAGCTTGGTTGCGGCTCGTTTTTTTCTTACAGTAGATATCTGCAGGAGCTCGTTCTATTTCCTATTCCTTACCCTCGCAGGCGCATACACTGCTGGTCACCCTCATGTAACACTCCAGCACTCTGGTCCTCTCAGCTCTCCTCCACTCTTTTCTTCTTGAAGAGCTCTCGATCACTCTTCAGCTGCGCAGCAGGCAGCATCACACAATCACTCTCACACACACCCCGCTGCAGCAGCAGGGGCAAGCGAATCGAACCCACCACTCGCCACCAGTCACCAGCAACCACGCTGCGACAAACGCTTGCTTGGAAGGCTTTCTTCGTAGCTGTCCGAGTATCATTACCACGACATGTCCTCTGCCTCTCTTCAACACGCACCGGCTGTCTAACATGCAAGATACTTTGTCACGCACCATACATCAGAACACACAACCACCGGAAATCTACCACCGTGCCCATCGATGAGCAAGCTGGGCACACATGGAACGGCATGCAGGCGCATTACTTCCATGAGCACCAACTGAACCATACCCCATCGCCCGGTGCGCTCTCTCTCATCCTGCCACTGCAACTGTCAAGTGTGAAAACTGATCAAACTCCTCTCATGCAACTGCTCCTGTCCAGCCTGTCCAAGATTGGGTTCTGTGTGCAGCAGCACATGCACCCCGCCAGACCAGCGTACTGCTGGCAAACCTCCCTGGCATGCACGCCTCGAATCAGTAGTACTTCGTTACGTCGTTAGGTCTCGTTCGATATCAGTACAATGAATGCCAGCCACTGCACGCCAGTGCAGCCACTGGCGGGCCTTGACTGGGGGCCCTTTCGTGTGAGGTGAGTCGCAGGGCCAGCCCGGTTAACTGACTCTTCCCCTCGACCAACTGCCCAACTGCCCAAACTGCCCAGCTGCGGCTGCTGACTCCTGTCTTCACGCCCCTCCGTCAAACACGCAGTCCAGCGCGGTAGTCAAATCCCTTGGTCAACGATTGTCAGATAGGCAAGCAGCTGGCCAGGTGCTTCAGCTCGTCTGCTGCACCACCACCGCAGTCGCCACCAGCATCAGGCCAACAATGCCCACCAGGAGGGGCAGGTAGGGCACGGTGCCTGTAGGTGAGGCAGCACACCGGCCGCAGGGCACATGTCAGAAGTTGCTTGGCGCAGCAGCACAGGGCAGAGTGGCGGGCTGGCACAGCTCAGCTCAGGACAGGACAGTGCAGGGTGCTACTGATCAGGGCGAAAGCATCCTTCAGGAGCCGTAGCAGCACAGCGGCAGCAGTACAGCAGCAGCACGGCGGTACACCACCCATGCAGCAGTACGATACAGTGCACCAGCAGAAAACCAGCAGCTTCAAGAACGCAGCAGAAGTACATGCGAAATCACCAGCAGTATGCTGGCAGTACAACAGCATGCCAGCAGCACAAAGGTACACCATCAGTACACCATCAGTACAGCGGTACGCACCGGTGGATGCGTCCGGCTTGTAGTATGTGTTCTCCACACGCTCCTCCACCACATAGTCCTTGAAGTAGTCCTTGTACGAGCCACGGATCTTGCGGGCCAGCGCGCTGCGGTACAGCAGGCGGTACAGGCAGTACAGATCAGTACAGGCAGTACAGATCAGTACAGGCAGTACAAGTCAGTGCAGAGCCTCCATGCTGAAGGGCCTTATGTATATGCAAGGCAGCAGTGTGCATGTCTGACGCAGGTTGTGGCCGCAACGAACGCGCACGACAGCCTGCTCCAGCCATGCAGGGCTGTTGAAACACGACACACGCTGTTGGAACACAGCACAGACTGCCACCGCAATACAGGCTGTCACAGCAGCACAGGCTGCAAGTCCCTCAGAGCTCCATGACCCCACCACTCACGCGTACTCCTCACGGCTCAGCTTGCTCTCCCCCTTCTTCCAGTTAGTCTACACACGATTTGGTTCACATGGATTGGTTCAGTGCTTCTCACATGTCAGCCAGCTTTGTACCTTGATTTAGAAGTACAGTATGCACCTGGATGTGCACGAGTCTGCGCCAGTACATTATTATAAGGCTCCGAGCTAAGGCACCGGTATGTTATTATATTAGCAAGCTAGCGGTAAGCAAAAGCACAAGCAAAGGCACAGCCATGAAGCAAAGGCACGGCCACGTACCTTGGCTTCATACAGCATCTCTGCATCCTGGGCTGACCGAGGGGCGGCAAAGTCCAGTGCCTGGATCACACCACTCAGGCCCTTGGCCTCGGTCCTGTACGCACAGACCACAGCAGCAGCAAGCAGGCACCGTGATGTTTTCTTTCCATCTGGCAGAGGGAGGGGAGGAGCACCCGCAGTGGCGACATGGGCACTGGAGAGACTCCTGGGCGCAGGCTCCCGGGTGTAGGTAGTTTGCCGCAGTTTGTGGACGGTCGGGATAGGTATGGGGTGCACGTGTGAGCTGCTCTGCTACACAGCACAGCACAGCGCTGCGCACGCAGCGCGAGTGGACCTGCTGCATGCACACCATTGCTGCATGTGTGCTGGGCTTGCAGGCATAGCAGCCGCATGCACAGTTTGCATGCCGCGCCCAAAAGTGCGGCGACAGGTGGCCACAGAATGCATAGGCATCACATCCGCAGGGAACGGCACTAGGCACTCTTTGTCCATGACCTTATCTCACGTTCGCTGTTTTATCTGCGCGACCCGGTGCCCGGTGCCACACCACAACTACAGGTGCCACACTCACTTGTCCTCCTTCTTGGTCTGCTTGGTGGTCTTGCTGGTGGTCACTGTGGACTTGAACAGCGCGCTGACGCGCACGGTCGAGGTCCGAGAGGAAGTGGTCCGCATGATGACACGCTGCTGGGCCTGCATTTGTCTGGTTTGGCGACAAATAGGAGCGTCGCTGCGATGAGTTTTCACTGACTATGGATGGACAGTGCATTTCTCAACCGATGTGTGATTTAGAATGTCTGGCTCGGGGCCTGAGCGCGAGGTCAGCTGAGTGACTCACAGCACAGTCAGAGCACTGAAAACTCTGACGAGTCTGCAGGGATGCCTGTTAGTGTCTGGCAAGGTGCGGCTGCGCCGCTGGATCAGCTAGCTGAGGGGTTTGTTGGTGATCAACCCCCGTGATCAACCATGGCCAGCAGCATGGTCAACAGGGTGCATGCTGCTCACGAACATGCTGACCATAGAGACTTATGCGCAAGTTTGGGGCGCACATCCCATCACGCATCTGTCATCACACACTAGAGGCGGGTGCGAGTACGCGTTGTCCTGCTGCACCCCCACACGTCGGTGGCAGTTCCCTTGTAACTGTCCCTCTTTCTCTGCGTCGGTGTGATCTTTCCTTCCACACTTGGCTCATAACCCAGCCCCAAGCAACAATCTGCTGCTGAAGCCTGAAACCTCATCATGCTCTAGATAACGTGTCCTAAGCTTCTGCATTTGGACGTCTCCCTCCACGCCGCGTGTCCCTTCCCTTGCTGGCAAACCCCACATAAACCAGCGACCACACGACCCAGACAACACATGATGGTGTGGCTGCTGGCTGCACTGCTGCTGGCGGCTGCAGCCCAGCACGCTGCTGCGCAGTCATCCCCTGGTGAGGTTGACAAATCTATGCAATGCCAGAGGGGATTACAGGCAGGGCCACACGGTTCCCAGCAGTTCTATGACTTGAGCCGAGAAGTTCCCATGATGAGGACTGCCAGTTTGAGATGGTGTTATTATTATTATTCTGAGATGGTGGTAGGCCAGATGGTGGTGGGCCACGATGCTCATGGGGCATGGCAGTTGGGACAGCAGGGGGCACACAGCACGAGCCCGATGCCTGATGCATATTGTACAGCAGGGTCATCATGTTTCATGCCTGCCTGTTCTGGAGCAGGCTCTGCTGGCCACTAGCTGTGCTGCCCCCTCTGCACAACTGCCTGACTGCGCCAGCATGCTAATGACATGGCAGGCCTGCGCTGTCATGGCAGTTAGGCTGAGGAGTTGGGGTGATAGACGTTGACGCGCTGGCAAAAGCCCAAGCTGCCCCCTCACGGCTTAGTTGCTATCAGTTGGTCCCGCTTTGCATCCATGCTGCATACCATGTCAGCCACCTGTGAGAGGCTGCCCGCCATCGAATCTGTCAGCTGCAGCGGCTTGGCATGGGGTTGGTGCAGAAGCCATCACCAGCTAGCTGACCAGCCCCATGCACTTTCCCGCTTTGCATCCATGCTGCATACCATGTCAGCCACCTGTGAGAGGCTGCCCGCCATCGAATCTGTCAGCTGCAGCGGCTTGGCATGGGGTTGGTGCAGAAGCCATCACCAGCTAGCTGACCGGAGCCCCATGCACTTTCCCCCTCCTGCCATGAGAGCACGCCCATGCATGCCCCGCTGCTGCGTGTCCACCCATGCACCCTCATGCTTGCCCATGCGCGTGGATGCGTGCTGACGTTGGCATTTCTGCATGCGTGGCTGTGCGGCCCATGCCATGCAGGTGCTGCTCGCGCATTTTGTGTCAGCCCCGCAGCAAAGGGCCTCAAATGCGGCTGGGCAGACGAGGAGAAAGAGACCGCGGTGGCGGCTCCAGACACCTGCCTCTGGTACGCTAGAGTAACAAGAGTGACGATGTGGTTCCCTGCTTCTCACACTTGTGTCTGTCCAGTCTGTGTGCTGAGACCTGCTGGGCTTGACTTGCCTAGGGCGCGCATTGCGGCTGTACTCCCCCAAAACCCTTGAACAGAGCCGAGCAGAGCCACTCTTTCAGAAGATGGGGAGGCACTGTTCGTCATGGCACCTCTCCTGTCGTTCCCATGCTGCAAGCAGTCAAGTAAAACACGTGCGGAGTTCTTGGCAGCTGCCCGCATGCAGAAGCCTCTATTGTACATGTTGCATGCTTGGGTGCTCGTGGTTGCAGGTGCGGTACGTATTGGACAGCCCCCGTACCGGACAAGCTGCCAGTGACGATTGACTTTCGTAACAGGGAAGCGCGGTACGGCTCGGCTGCGGGCCGCGTCATTTCCTTGGGCTGCTCCGGCCGCGTCGTCGTACGTGCCGTGTTCCAACTGCTTTCACAGCTGCCGTCAACATCAGGCGTGAATGTGACTGGGGCAGGCCTGAAGCCCGACAGCACAGAGAACGCGACCGTGATCCGTTGTACGCTACAGCTGCCACCTGGCCCAGACCCTGAGGCAGTACGCGCCACAGCTTCTAAGGAGACCAACTGTTACACCTGTACTTCCCCACCCACGGGTGGTTGTCCCAATGTACCGAGCACCTGGTACTCTGATTCCTACACCACTACCGTTCAGGGCTGTGGTAGTGGGGGCAATCTGGCGCAGGGATACAGCCCCAACAAGCCAGGCTTTGCTGTGAACTATGGGGCGGCTGTTCAGCTGGTCAAGTTTGAGGTGTGCAGCGACCCGGGCTGCTTTGACCCAGCGTACGAAGACGCCAAGGCACGCGGCGCCAAGCGCTGTGTGTACGGGGTGTGCGTGCCGTAGCTGGACATCGGAGCTGCTGAACATTCTAGGAATGTGGAATGAATGAAGGTCTCGCCGCTGGCTGCCACTTGTGTGTGACATGCAGCTGAGCGCTCATGTCCGGTCGTGCTGTATGTGGGGACCCAAGTCCCGTTACAATGGTTGCTGTGCATGGCTGTGCATGGTTGCAGCGCATGGTTGTTGTGTTGTATCGTTCATACTCCGCCAGGGTCAGGGTCAGGGACGTATGAGGCAGTTCAACTCGTGTGTGTACGGACTGACGAATGACGGTACGCATACGCTCAGAGAGCAGCTGTGCGCAGCAGCTGCAGCGGCTGTACATCGGGGTGGGCGCAAAAACTGATGTGAGTGCGCTCTTTTTCCCAGGCTCACAGCTTGTGGCATGTGCAGTTTGGTGACGTGCTGGCCTTGCCTTGCGGCCGTGTCATGGCATTCCAATACAGTCTCAGTTGTACCTGCATGCCAGGTGTGATATGATGTCCCGCAACTTTTCGTTGTGCAGCCAAAGCATCAGACACAGTATGACTTTGACGTTTGAGATGAATCAACTGGCTTCCTGAACTTTTGCCAGATTGAGCTGTACAAAGGCATACGGGAATGTTGCCTAACAGCCCCAGGGTGGGGCTGCCGCATTGTGCACAAAAGCAAATTCATAAGCCCGCACCTCTGTCGCCTCGATTGTCTGGGCTTTTGTCACCAAGAAGCTCGCAGGTGGGAACACGTTGCAGTTGCTGCCTGATGTAAGCAGCAACTTATGCCAAAGGCGTCTCATGCAGGTTGCAAGCGGCCGGGAGCCTCGGGTAGCGCAACAGGCGACTGGGGGCACGGAGCCAACGGAGCCAGTAAGCAAACCGCCGAGCCTTAGTGAGCTGCGGCAGCGAGCAAGCAAGCTGGCGGTGGTGCCTCCTTCCAGCTTCCACGGCGTCTCCAAAAAGGAACAACCGTCGTCTACCGACGATAGCGACAAGGGGAATGCGTCAAATGCTAAGCCGCAGGGCCCACACTCTGTGCTCCGACTACCGGCATTATCACAGACTGGAATGGCCCCAGGGCCGTTTGCACCCCCTCCGCCAACGCAAGAACTGCCACCAGCATACGTGCCCATGTACACCACCACGCCGCTGCCATTGTGCTCTGTCAGCGTGAGTTATAGCCTGATGGGGGTGGCGATTACTTGCATGGTACAAGCCAGGTCAGCACATGCGGTCATGTTGGGTGCCATGCGCACACTTTGATCGAGTGCACGGCACAGGACCGCAAGCTGGTATACCACTGGATGAATCAGATCCTCTGCTGCTGCAACAGCACAAACAGGGTTTAGTGGGCACACAGGGGCACAGACCTGCATGCATACGATCACATGCGGAGCTGCTGAGTGCTAAGCTTCTGCAGACCCATCGGCCCCTTCCCCTCGTCTTTCTGGGGCTCAATCTAGGGGCTTCCATAACCACGCACAGCACTGCTCTGCACTGCGCGCTACGTGCAACCGCCTGTATGCAACCCGTGCACGCGCCCATGCATGCGTCCGACATGCACATGCTCCATGCACATGCACATGCTCATGTGGTGGCATGCAGGACGTGCAAGCTTTCCTTCGCTCCCTGGAGGTGCCCGACTATGCCCTGCGTGCTCTCAAGGTGGGGGCAGTCAGCTCAGGACCCAATGAGCCAGTCAGCCGGGAACTGTGGTAACCAGCCTGTAACGTGTCAGCAATGAAGGGGTCAGCCAGCAGGAGGGGGGCATGCCCTATCGGATGGGGCACGCAGCAGCACGGGCAGCTTTGCCCAGCCCAATGCCCCATCTGCCAGCGTGCTCAGCTGCGTCTTCCCTGGGTGCGCTGAGCTCGATATTGCCAAGCCACTGCAGAACTGACAGGCCCCGCCCGGCCCCACCCGGGGTGGCACCCCTGGCACTGCTAGCAGACGTGCCTGCTTCCACTGGGGACTGTTTGTGCATGTTTGTCTGTGCCAGCAGACTTGATAACTGCCTGCACGTGCCTGTGTCCGTCCAATCCACCCTGTAGGATCAAGGCGTCACAGGCGTGGACCTTCTAGACCTGCGCATCAGTGAGCTGACGGATGATGGGCGCTTCAGGCTGCCTCGTGTAGTCGCACGCAAGGTGCGCGTTACCCTAAAACCCTAACCCTAAAACCCTAAAAACCCTAAAAGGTGTGTGTGTGCCGCTGTGGGGTCAGGCCAAGCAGGTCCAGGGTGTGTGCCGCTGCAGGGGGATGGAGGGTTTCGGGGTGAAGGCGCAGGATGGCAAGGAGTGCACATGCAGACCGTAGGCTGTGCGGACGCGCTCTCACACCATGCATACCCCATGCCCCATGCATCCCCCCCGCCCCACGCCCATGTGCACAGCTCGCCCACGCGCTGTGCATTTGAGAGCCGTCACTGCGCTGTGCAGACGGACTATCATCCCGCATGCTGATGGGGGGTTTGTGGTGCGCTGCAGATCGTGTAGCCAGGCCATAACTTGACACATTAATGAGGGGGTTGTGGTGCGCTGCAGATCGTGCAGCCAGGCCATAACTTGACACACTGACCAGCGGCAGGGGTGCTTGCTGTGTTGCGCCGCAGATCGTGCGTGGCGCGCTGGCTTGGCGGCTGCTGTGCATGCTTGCGGGTTCAGATGTGCGGGTCGTTCTGGAGTGCCCCACAGCGATAGACACCCTCGTCCGGGCTGGCCTTGCACCGCGCGGTACGCCTCCGGGAAGCTCCCGTGACGGGGATGAGGACGGCGGTACAGGCAGCAGTACGGGCGGCAGTACACGCAGTGTCACGGGCAACATGGGCGATGGCGTCGGCAGGGGTGGCAGTAGCAGCAGTGCGCATGGCATGCCGCCCGGGGTACCTCGAGTGGAGGTGCTGCTGTCTGCGCTGGATGGTGACAAGGACGGCACGGTGACTCTAGAGGAGCTTGCACGGTGCGTTGGGCGCGCAGGGACCTTCGTGAACTCTATTGATAGTATATAGCAATATAGGAGGTGAGGTCTCAGGTCTCAGGTTTTGGGGAGCTGGAGCGCTGCAGGGATTGTGGATAGGTCGGAGCCATCAGTGCTGCGGTCCGATGCGCGCAGGGCCGTGATCTGGCGACGGCTAGATGCACCGGTGCATAGCTGCCGCTGTTGCCGGCTTGATGAGCGGCTGACTTAATGTATCAGTTGTGCACTGGTATCGCATTCGTAATGAATTTGTATTCATATTGCGCGTGCAGAGGGGCGCCGTTCCTGGCCATGGTGCTGTTGGAGGAGCTGGAGGGGTGGAGCACGGTGCCGGTGCGTGCACACGCACTGCTGATATATATATATATACATACACACATATATATATACACACACATATATATATACATATGTATGTATGTATGTATGTATGTATGTATGTGTGAAGGAATGCACCCTGTGCCGGCGTCACTCTCTTCTGCGTGTGCAATCTCATGCGCAGTTTTCAGCTGCCGTTAGGTTTTGGATCTGTGGGCGCTGCCAGGGCCTGACCCGCTGGAGACAGCTGCCCCCTGCTGCAGCTGCCAGCCACAAACAGCCCACTAAATGTGCCGCACCTGTCGATCTGCCCCACCCCCATGCATGGAGCATATGCTCCCACACAGCATTACGCTGCGCCCTCCCCATGCGCCCCATGTACGCTCCCGTAAGCCGTGAACTATGGGCCTGGTCACATTTGTCACTGTTCCCCTCCTGCGCGTATGTGTCCTCATCTGGCCACGCAGCCTGACATGGCGCTGCGGGCGCGCCTGCTTAAGCTACTCCACCAAATCATGGATTTGGAGGGCGGGGCGGGCCGGGGCGGGCATGCGCTTGGCCGGTGGGGCCTCGTGGATGACACCGCAGAGCCCCCGCCCTCCCCTCCCTCCCCTTCTGGATCAGGGCATGGGCCCAACAGTGGTGGCGCAGGCCGCGCGCTGCGCAGCGGGCGCCCAGACGGACAGGCAGCAGTCAGCGGGGCGAGCCCCATTTCGTCGCGCTCGACCGGGGGGGACTGCTTGGACCAGCTTGCCCATGTGTGTGCACAGCTGGTGGCGCAGCCGGCGACGGCGACGGCTGCAGCAGCTGCAAGTCTAGGGGCTGAGCCGCCGCGGCTGCACAGCACAGCGGCTGGGGCGGCGGGGGCGACCGTGACAGCAGCAGCTGGACGGGCTGCGGCCGCGTTACCGGTGTCGCCGAGGGCGGCAGCTGAAGCAGCGGGGGCAGTGCCGGACAGCGCAGTGGGTGATGGCTGCAGGCAAGTGGATGGCATGGGTGGTCCTGTGATGGGCACGCCACCGCCCTCACCCCCCCAGTGTGCTGCTGAGGATTGCAGTGGCTCGGTGACTTCCAGCCCCACTGCTTCTAGCCCACCCTCCTCCTCCTGTGCCACATCTCGCCCAGAGCAGGGGTGTGAGATTGAGAGTGAGAGTGAGACGGGTGCTGTCTCTGATGTGGCGTGCCCGGTGCTGCCCTGCCCGCCCGGCACCAGCAGCGACGGATCACTTGGGTACAGGGGTGCGCAGCGTTTAGGCAGCGCGAGCGCACGTGTGGCAGGAAGGCTTGTGCACGGCCTAGGCGGCATGTCCCTGCCACCTGTTCCCCACCAGCCCTCCACAGCCTCCTCTCACCTCTCGGGCGCCCGCACACCTGCAGCACCACACCAAGCGTACAGCAGCAACAGCTGCAGCAGCAGGGGCAGTGGCACAATCCTGGCCCCTGATCCCTGCAGTGGAACCAATATGTATGGTGGTCCGTTGGCATCCACTTGGGTGGCCGCACTCAGCTCAGCGTCTGCATCCATGGCCGCATGGCAGCTGGCAAGGCCCCCAGGTGGGAGTCCAATGGTCCAGGACCTCGGCGGCTGGGCCAGCATGCACCTGGAGGGTGTGACAAGTGAGATGGGCACTCATATCCCCAATGTGCTCAGCCACAGCAGCCAGAGCAGGAGCAGCAGCAGCAGTGGGGGTGGACTCAAGTCGCTCGTGATGGCGACACAACCGATGCGAAGCCGCAGCAGCAGCGGCGGCTGCGGCAGCAGTGGTGTCAACCCAAGCGGTGGCAGTGGTGGAGGGGCGGCCGCAGCGGCACTGCCGTTTTGCCAGCGGACGCCTTGGCAGTCGCAGGTGCAGCAGGGGCGCATGCCGCCTCACGAGGCCGCCCTTGTCGCCACCTCAACCGCCGCCACCCTTTTGTCACTCTTCTTCACCGTCTCACACATGCTGGACAACACACACCTGTGAGGCTGCAGCGCCAGTGGTCCAGAGGTGGCAGGGCGGCTGAGATGGACTCACGTGGAAGGGCGGGGGGGAGCGTGCGCAGAATCAGCAGCAGCAGGAACGGGGATCAGTTTCGGTATCATTGTAAAAGCTGGGACCTGTGGTTGGGACCCTGCTGGCATGTGGTGCATGGGCTGCCTGTGCTGGGAGGCTTGGGCAGCGCGGTGCAGGATGTGGCTGCTGTGTGGCGGCTGGGGCGGTGCGCGCAATGGAATGGTTGTTTAGCCAGCCGGTGAACTGTCGGGAAGCCTGTAGAGCAGCAGCGCTGAGACCGTGGGCGAGGTGGAGTGGGGTGGGGTGCACGAGTAGGGAGTGCGGGTGGCATTCTGGTGTTGTCGCATGATCAGGCACCACGTCGGTGTGCAGCCCGAGCACCAGGCCGCTGACTCGCTGTGATCGGCAACCATAGCCATAGGGCATTTTGCAATTGTCATCCATCCCTACAGGTAGTGCCTAGGCCGGGGTCGCGCACGCTGAATGCATGGGTGCGGTTCCAGGTCATGATAATCACCCTTTCCTTTCTTGGGAAGAGCGGGTGGTAGAGAGCAAGGTTGGTCTCTCTCTGATGCTGGTGCTTGGATTGATCCACAGCAGGAGCGGCCGCAGCAGATGCTGGCCCTTATCGGCTCGTGATCGAGGTATGGCAGCTCAGGCATGGTGATCGTGACCATGATCGTGATTTGAATTCATGTCATTGTTGGTTGGTGCGGCGGGTCGGTCGGATCGGTTGGTTGGTGGATCTGTCAGCGGGCTGCAGCGCATGGTCGACTGCGTGGCGTTGGGTGTTGTCAAGTTGAGGGAAGAAAGGATGAAGCAGTATACAAGTACACAACAATGAGCACGGTGGCTGTGGCGCTGCGAGCAAGTGGTCGACGATTGCCACATGTTTAGCTTCAGCGGCTCTTACTTCCAGCAGCGCAAGGCTGTGACAGGGCTGTGACAAGGCTGTGGCAAGGCTGTGACAAGGCTGTGGCAAGGCTGTGTGTAACAGGCCAGGGATGTGTGTCACAGCGCGCCGATCAGCATGTTGATCCCTGGGTCAGGCACCACAACCGAACGCGGCATGCAGTACGAAGGGTGCGAAGGGCCCTCCAACAATTCAGTTGCGTAAACCCTCGTGGTGCCAACCAGGTCAACCACGCACATCTTCCAAGCACACACAATCAAATGCACATGCCAGGGGTCGGCCTCACCTGACATCTGTTTTCAACCCGCACGCCGCAGCCAATCGAGGCAGCCACCAAGGGCAGCCACCCTGCATTCCTATTCCTATATCAGGCCCTGTACCTGGCGCCCTTATGCTCTAACCCCTCGCCTGTAATGTGGTCACAACCCACACCCACTATCACATATGTTTCCATGCGCCTGTCAGCCCAGCTGTCCTCCTGTGCTTTCATGACATACCAGGCACACTCCCTTTTTCCTACATAGTAGGCCATCGCATGCAAGGCCATGTTGCGTGGCACATCCTTGCATGCATGCACTGTGCATGACATGCAACACGTGTCACTGCCTCTGCTTTCCAGACAGGCACCCTGGCCACTCTGGCCCCTACTGACTGTAGTTATGTGCCACTAAGGCAGTCCAGCCTGCCGCCTGGCCTACAGTCCAAGCACTGCCTTGGCTGTCCACGTACTCAGCCCTCTTCTTGACTTGGTACCGTGGGTTCCGGCCAGCCACCGCGTCAGCTCCCTGGCAAGAGAACACACCCATCCCAGCTCTGCACCTGCCCATCGGCTTCCCGCCCGGTCTCCTGCTCAGGCCTGCAGCGTGCGCAGCAGCCGCTGACCCTGTGCCGTGAGCCGGCCACTGGGAAGGGTAGTGCTCATGTTCTGTGCTGAGGCCATCATCGCTGCAGCCGCACCAGAGCCTCGGGCCCCCACCGGCACCAAGGCAGGCGCCCCCACAGCCTCCGGCCCCGCCGCGGTCCAACCATTCTGGCCGCTGCCGCCAACTGCAGCGGACCCCCCTGGCCCTGGCCCTGGCCCTGCACCAACGTGGGAGCGACGGGTGGGCTGTGTGCCCCCCGGGGGTATGCGCTTGTTGGTGCCGCGCCATTCCCAGGGGTGGCCGAGTGCGGAGCAGCGCAGGGAGCGCGGCTTCAGGAACTCGGGTACGAAGCGGGTGCCTGCCGAGCCTGCAGCACGCACAACATGGGAGATGGGGTATGGGGTATGGGGTGTGGGGCATGGGGCCGCGTCACGCACCGTGCACAGCCTCACACACCAGGGGAGAATGGGGAGTTGGGATGTCATGTGCTGAAGATGGGAGATGGGGGGTGGGGGATGGGGGATGGACAAAGAGATAAGGAGGCGGTATGGGTACTGATACTGGCAGTAGCGGGGGCAGGCATGGACTGGTGGCATGCAGCTCTGGCAGCATTGAAACACCAGCACGGCAACTGTACGTGCACCACAGCGGTACATTGTCAGCAGTACACCGACAGCTTGTGCGCGGTGGCACAGGTGCAGCAGCGGTACCTTGATGCAGCAGGCCCATGCAGTACGGGCAGTACAGCATGGATTGTACGTTGGCAGTACGCATGCAGCGGCACACACCTGCAAATGAGCCCAAGAACTCATTGTAATCAATGCCGGCTGAGTAATCCCAGTCGGCCTCACGGAACACCTTGCGGACGTACTCGTCACTCAGGTTGAGACGGTACCGCGTGTCCAGCATCTGCGGTACGGCATTAGCAACAGTACAGTGGTGACAGCAGTACGTCATCTGTGGCAGTAGCAGCGTGGCAGTGTATATGTGGCAGTAGCCAGGGCAAGTGGTGGCTGCTGGTTCAAGTGGTGTTGTAGCGACAGTGGCAGCTGTGTTGGCAGCAGCAGCGAGGCAGTGGCTGCGAGGTTGTGTGGCAGTAGAGGAGGTTGCAGCAAGAGTGGCGAGACAGTTGCTGTGTGGCTGTTGAGACAGTGCGGCGGCAGCGGCAGCGGCAGCGGCGGCGGCAGCGGCGGCGGCAGCGGCGGCGGCGGCGGCGGCAGCAGCAGCAGCGGCAGCGGCAGCGGCAGCAGCGGCGGCAGCGGCGGCGGCGGCGGCGGCGGCGGCGGCGGCAGCAGCGGCGGCAGCGGCGGCGGCGGCGGCAGCGGCAGCGGCAGCAGCGGCGGCAGCGGCGGCGGCGGCGGCGGCGGCAGCGGCGGCAGCGGCGGCAGCGGCAGCAGCGGCAGCAGCGGCAGCAGCGGCAGCAGCGGCAGCAGCGGCAGCAGCAGCAGCAGCAGCAGCAAGATCTACGTCCTGAACACGCAACACCGGTCCACACCTTCATAGCGCTGCGAAACTCGGCCGCGTCGATGATACCGTCACCATCCGTGTCCATGCTGGAGAACGCGGCATGCAGCTCCTGTGACAAACACAAGTATGGTAGCAGTACAATGGCATCACCTGGCAGTACAGTGGCAGTGCGGGCTCCATGCATGCATGGCACATGCGCATGGCGCAGTCACGAGCGCGTGCACTTTCCAGCAGCGGCAAGGGCCTCTATGGCGTACATGGGGCGCCCTAGCACATAATGAATGCATACTGTACTTCGGCATCGCAGCCCAAACCGCTCAGTGCATGCAGCCAGCTCCTTCAATACCTTTGTGTTCCCCTTCTGCATGCACTGCGCACATGCACGCCCGTGGCCATGCATGCCATGTCCATCCATGTCCCCCAGGTACCCATGCATCCCATGCGCGCATGCGTCCATGCATGCAGCCTGCGCCCATGCGCCCGCGCACCTGGAAGATGGCATCCATGCGCGCATTGTTGGCAGCATCATTCAAGGCAGCATCTCCCATTGTCCCAAATGGCAGCTGCACGATTGGGTCACCAAAAGGCTGCTCGGGGTTGCCACGCGTCCGGTGCTTGAACTTGGGGTTGAGGGGGGCGTAGGGCAGGCGGTTGAAGCGGACCGCACCCTGCACGCGCATGTCAGGTGCCGCACAGCAAGAGTGTGCTGCACACATCCACGGGCACGGCGAGGTGGCTTTGTGCTCGGCTCTCGCAGAGCAAGGGTGCGCGCCATGCGTGCGCCATGCATGCGCCATGCCCGCCCATGCATGCATGCACGTACAGGCTGGTAGTTTAACCTGGCAGAGGTGCAGCAGGTGAGATTCAAGGGTATCTGTGTCGAAGGGCGTTGTGTGTGGCATGGCACCCTAACACGCAATGACTCGCCGGCCCCACCCCATTAACCTAACCAGCCAACAGCTTCACACAGTCAGCAAACAGTCTTCCATCTCCCCGCACACTCACCAACCGCATGCCCAACCGAACTCAACCAACTGCTTTAGCAACCAACTCTTAAAAACCGGCTTACCACAAACTCCGTGTAGTTGACGCGGCCGTCATGGTCCCCGTCCATCACGCGCAGCATCATATCCAGTACATCGTCATCCATGCCTGCGGTACAGCGGTACAGCGGTACAGCGGTACAGCGGTGTCACACCCCAGGACCCCAGGTGCCAGGATCCTGGAGCCAACACACGCGCTCACCCCGCAGACCCCCCCCCCTTCCCCGGCCACCGCTCTTGCCCACATTGATTGATTGGTATTTTGACTTTAAGCTTTCAACCACAGAATTGAACTCACATGGGCCCAGGTCCATGGCTCGGACCACGTCCTTGAACTCCCCTGCCTCCAGAGCACCACTGCCGTCCTGGTCCGCTGCCTTGAAGCCGCGCACCACGCGGCCCAACCCATGACTCGCAATGCGCGCGCGCAGCGCACCCAGCGCAGCGTTGTACCTGCAGTACCGCATGGGGTACGCATGGGGTATGCGTGGGGCATGCATGGGGCGTGCATGGGGCGTGCATGGGGCGTGCATGGGGTGCACGCCTGTGGCATCCCCACTGCTTGCAGCAGTCATAAGTAATCATTAGCAACTACAAGCAAGTACAATGCCATTCCTCACCAACACGGCTTGTCACGCAGTCGTAACGTCTGCGCGCCGGAGCCTGACTGTGCTTAACCAAGCTGATGTGCTCCAGCACATCCTACAAGCTGCACAAGCAATCTGACTGTACAGGCCTTGCAGGGCCACTCACTTGAGCGCACGGTCATCCTCCGCAATTTCGCTCTCCGTGTAGGGTGAGGAGGGCGGCCATGACGTGAGCCGCACACGGTCAGGGTGCTTGAGCACGAACTCCATTGTGTCCTTCCCCACCGGTCGTACCGCCTTGCCGGAATCCGTACCGCCTGCACCGCCGGTTGTACCGCCTGTACCGCCCGTACCGGCGTCCACTTCCAGCACCTGCGCGATCTCGGAGCCGGCGTCCCCGGGGCCGGGCACGCTGCCGGGCCGAGACGCCCCGCACCCCACCCCCCCACCAACCATCCGGCTCGTTGGCCCCGCCGCCACCGCCGCCGCTGAGCCCGGCACGGATGTTGGGGGCCGGGGGGGCTCCACCAGTGTGTGTGTGATTGGGTTGGCGGTGAGCGGCCTGCTGCCGGGCGCGCCTGCCCCTGCAGTCACAGCACCGGCTGCTGCAGCCGTGCCGGGCCTTGGCAGCTCAGATGTCATGAACGCGACCAGCGGGTTCACAGGCTTGAACTTGGGCGTGGTCACGCGGCCAGGGGCTGCTGCCAATGCTGCCCGCTCAGCATCCTTTGCAAACGGGAGCAGGGAGGACTGGGGCCGCGGCGGCAAGCTCCCTGCCGCTGTACTGCTGATCAAACTGCGTGGGGTCACACCCCACGCAGCTGTACTGCTACCTCCCCCGGGATAAGATCCCCCCCCTGGATGCTGACCCCCTGGAATGGGGCCTGCATCCGGGTATGGGCCAATGCCTACGGCAGGTCCCAGGGGCCCTGTCTCCAAAGGAGGCAGGGCAGTCACCTCCCCCAAGCCGACTGTGTTGGCGAGCTCCTCCGCTGCTCGCGCAAGCCGCTTGTACCCAGATGAAATGGCGGCTGCATTGGGGTTCGTGGGGCTGATAACCGCAGGGGCGGTGGCCAGGGAGCGAGCCGCTAGTGCTAAGGTGGCTGCAGCCTCTGCAAGGTTTACATGCTCAGGGGACTTTGGTGCCAGGGGCGCCACACCGAGAACGGGCCCAGTCACCAGCGGGCCAGGCGGGAAGCGCTGCCGCTGTGGCGGCTGTAGCTGTGTGGGCTGACCTGAGCCCGGCCGGGGTCCATTGGCTGCATACATCATAGGCATGCATGTGATGTGGTTGGGGGTGGGGAGTGGGGGGCGGGGAGGGGGGTGCAGGGGCAGAGTTATGGTGGCATGCCAGTGTGTGACCAGAGGCAGCAGCATGCGTGGACTGAGGGCGCACGTGGGGTTGCTGAGAGCGCACTGTCATGAATTGTTTTTGGCTTGAGGGAGCAGGTATGAGCCAGATGTAAGTCAGACTGGGAGGAGGTGCGGATGCAGTACGTGTTGGGGATGTAGTACGCATGGAGTCAGGCAGGCGTGTGACTGAGCAGCACCACAACAGTACCATAGCGGCATGAGCAGAGACATATCTTAAATCACATGGAGCACAACCTGCAAGCAAAGACAGCTAGCACGCACCTTGAAGCCACCCAGATGCCGCCTGCTGCATCGGTGTCAGTGCCTGCTGCTGTTGGGAGGGTGTGCGGCGTACCGCCTGAGAAGGCGGCCGCTGAAGTGGGGACCCATCTTGTGCGGCCGACGCCTGCCGTCGCAGGGCCACGCCGAACATTACGGTTTAGTAACCAGCACATGCGTGGAGCACACCGTGGCCTGGTGTGTAGGTCGCAATGCCAGCACAAGCAAGCTGGAGCCCCGCATACATCATGTGCATGGCAGTAGCATGGGTCCCGACACGGGCTCTAGAGGAGCTTCGAACACTATCTACATGCGATGACGGAGCTTGTAGCGCACGTCTAATGCTTGAACAACATGCATAAGGCTCGAACTACACCTGAAATGGAGCGAATTGTTGAGGGCTGACTGCTGCACCAGCTTGTCGCCTGCATGGCAATTAATTGATTTGGTTCAACACAGGGCGATAACAGTGTAGGTCCGCGCACACAATGAGCATCTGCGGTTGATGAAGCGCTGCGTCCACGTACTGTTTTAAGTAAGACTCAAACGCCGTTGCAGGCCTGTGCTCTGGGACTTCGGGATACCCATCCGGGAAGGCAGGAGGCAAGTTGCTGATTTGTGGCATGCTATGATATTCTACGGCTACTTGCGTACGTTCATTATTCTACAGCGTTCGGTGCGTGTGGCTGCGATCGAAGTACTGCAACTTGGGATGTGAGTGAGTGATGGCAATCGGCCTGTGCTGCACCCAGGCTGCCTGAAGCGGGGCTGCATCAGTGAGGATGAATGGGTCAGCGTCCACCACCTGGGGGCAGGCTGCCTGCTGAAAACCGAAGGAGTCTTCTTGTGCTCTTGCAAGACCGGCTCAAGAGGTGCACCACTTGTGAAAGCACGCTTCATTTACAGCTTGCTGCCATCAGTGTGGCGCACAGTAGTCTACAGTGCTTTGCTTCAAGACCAAAGAATTGATGGGGGAGACAGATGGATCCAAAAGGAAAGAATCAAATCGCGGGCTCCTGCACGCCACATGCCCTGCCCTGCCTCACGCGCTCCAATAAAAATAACGCAGTCCAGAAACACAAAACGCTCAGATCATTCAGTACTTGACGCTCCCGCTGAACACCAGCTCAGCCGGCCCCGTCATGTAGATGTGATTGTCGCTCTCACGCCACTCGATCTGCAGCGGGCCCCCGGGCAGATCCACCTGGCAGATCCGGTCAGTCTTGCCCTCTAGCACACCAGCCACCACAGTCGCGCACGCGCCGGTGCCACACGCCAGCGTGCGGCCCGCGCCCCGCTCCCACACCACCATGCGCACATGCGACCTGCTCAGAACCTCTACAAACTCGGTGTTGGTCTTTGCAGGGAACACAGCATTCTTCTCACACTTGGGGCCCAGCCCAAACAGGTCCAGCTCATCGACCTGCGTGTACGTACAGCATATGTGCGCGGGCAAGCACATCAAACACGGCATTGCGTAAACACAGTAGCACATAACACACAACAGCAGATGGAACAGGACTGGAACAGGCCCCCAAGTGGCCGTTAACACCAAAAGCAGGGCGAGCATTGTACTGCACAGAGACAGTGCAGCGGAGCAGCCAGCTGGGGTATGCTTGCATGCAGATGGGACGCATGGTCATGGGTTGTGCTCGTGCATGCAGTGCGCCGCCTCCCAGCGGTGTTGGTTTGTCAGGCAGTACGAATACATTCAGATAGTTGACCACATGGTAGAGTTCGGATTTTGCCCTATCTTTTTGTCATCACCCAAACCACTGGCGAGGAGGCGTGTACAGCGTGGTGAATGCAGCATGCAACACGCGACATGCATGTGGTCATGCAGCAACTGTGTGGTGGTGTAGGAGGAGGGGCCGTCTGTCAGTGTACGAATACAGTCCACACAGTGTTTTGTGAATTTCGGTTTGTTGCAGTTATAAAAACATACATCATCCAGGTGGGTACCTCCTCAATGCTGCATGTGCATGCTGTGCATGCTTTGCGGCACAAGCTGCACCACTTGCACCATGCTGCTGTTGCCTGCACCGCACCTTGATTGGCTTGCCATCGATGCTGTACGTCACGGCGTGGGGGTTGCCCATTGATACACATGTGAACTTGATGGAGTGGCCATCCACCCTTAGCTCCTGCTCAACAACTGTGCTGCCCCGTGTGGGTTGCAGGGTAGTGGGCACCTTGGGCCCCTCCAGGATTGGCTCACCCATGTCCACCTTGACCTGCCCGTCAGCCAACAGCTCAGGCTGGATCAGGCCTGCATGCATCGGCCAAAACAAAGCCATGTCAGCTGCTGCTCGTGCCTTGAAGTGTGTGCTGCAACTGTTGGTGAGCGTGGCAGGCTGCACACTGCACATCATGCACCATGCAACTCACATAATTTGTCCCATGCGCACCTGCCAGGGTGTGGATCTTGTATTTCCGGGGCTTGGCCTTGTCAATGTCGGCCACGAAGCGCGCCAGGCACCGGATACCATTGCCGCACATCTCGGGCTCGGAGCCGTCGGAGTTGTAGATGCGCATGGTCAGGTCCGTGTCTGCAGTGGGGGGTAGCGCAAAGATGACCTGCGCCCAATTGAAGCATGACACACGTATCAGCACCATGCCTGGCGCTTCCAGGCCTATCAAGGCGCGCAGGTCTGCACACAGGCAGCAACTCACCCCATCGCCACCAATGCCGAAGTTACGGTCGCAGATCTTGGCGGCCTGCTGGGGCGTGAGCACAGGCTCCTTGGAGTGGCGATTGTCCACCTGTGGCATGGGGTAGGCAAGCACCAAACATCGTCGCAGCCATGCGGACACGCCATGCGAGGCTGGCAGCCCGAGGGCGACCTGGAGTGCAAGGATCATAGAGCGCGAGGCAGCACGCTCTCAGCAGCCGGCCAACAATGCCCACCCACCAGGATGAAGTCGTTCCCCAGGCCCTGGTACTTCCAGAAGGAGATTGTGCCAGTAGCGGCAGGCGCAGCCACAGCGCGCGGCACGCCCATCATCCTCCGGCTGATGCGGCTGGCCGCAATAGTGCGGCCAGACGTGGAGGGTGCGCAAGACATGCACGCGCTCTGCATGGTGGCAGTCAATGGCGATTGGGAGCGCGGGCGTCGCGCAACATGGCTTCTCCCCTCACTCCTCACGCCTCACGGGTATGCTCACTCTCATCTTCATTCACAGCCCTCATTTGGGTGCTAACAGTGTTGCATAAGGCCTACCAGAGCAGCAGCTGTGCGGAGTGCAGGCCCTGTGCGTGTGGCTGCGTGACAGCTGAATGGTACTGCACACAGCACGCACCACCGCAAACGGTAGCCTCACAGCTCAGCTCATGTCACGTCTGCAGCTAACATAGCCAGCTGGCTACAAACTAGTGCAGCCCGTCGCCTTCGTCTCACGTCACTTGACTCAGTTGACTGTTCTCGGGACTGCACTACCTAAACACTGCGGAGCAGGCCGTGGGTGCAAGCCGCTCTCCAATCGCGCCTTCCCTATGTATGATGCGCAGATCTCTTGCTTGTGTGTTTCTTGGTGTGCCCATCGTTGCGTGTACATGCAGGCCTTGCCATGCATTGGTGCATGCTTACAAAAGGCTCATAGTGTAAGGCTTGGCTCTGTTGTATTGCAAAGCCACAATGGAAAGATGGAATGTACGGGCAGTGAGGTCATGAACTCGGTGATAGTAGGTGCGTTGCCGGCAGCTGGTAAGCGTGCAGTAGATGTTAAATAATAATTGTTGCCTGGGAATCAGCCCCACGTGGTGGCGATGTAGCTGTCAAGGCAGCGCAGGTCAGTTTGATGGAAACCATCTCATATGAAGAGCAAGCGATTGCCTGAGAATGCACGTGGATGAAATGGCGTATCCTTGAGAGTCACTCTCATCCGGAGGGCAGGACAACCACTTCTCACCAGCGCAATCCTGCTCCCTCCACCAGCGTGAAAACAACTGATGTCTGAAATGGAGGCGGATTAGTGTAGCATTTGTCCGTGCAGAGCACCCACGATGGACCCGCTGCAGAGACGACGCGAACTTAACCACATGGCGTATCAGCACGTGCTGCGGGCCCTCTTTGCCAGCAGCACCTCCGATGCGGTGAGCAGCCAACCTTACAAACGGGCGTGGCGGGAATTGCCTTTTTATGGTGCAGGGACTTCAATGGGGCCGTATAGGAGGGTATCGCCTGCTGCTTAACGAGCAGCTGAGATCTACCCCTGGCACTTTCGGGTGTAATGCCATGCATACTGCCCTTGGAGACTACAACAACGTAATCAAATGCTTAAACCGGAAGTATCGGGTTGCCTGCGTGCGGGCACATGCAACCATGCATGATGCATGTACGCATGTGCGCTCAACGCTGCCCATGTGTGTGAGCTGGAGCTGCTCCAATGCGGCACCTGCATGCATATGACGCGATGGAAGCACTGACTCAGTAAGCTGTGGCATATGTTCTGGAGCTTTGGCCAGGTATGGACCAGGACCGGCGTCACCTGCCCCGCACAGCCCACCACCAACCGCCCCAGCACCTGTGTTCATGCATGGGCCGCCCATGCACGCCACTGGCCACACCACTTTCCCTTGCACCCGTGCGGTCGATGACCTGCTCAGGACCACCTGCTGTGTTGCGTGTGTGCGCCCTGCTGCTGTCGGGACCCAATGCAGAAAACGATGACCACATTAATGAAGCTAAGGAAGGAGCTAGACATCACCCATGAGCAGCACAAGGGGTGGTATGAGGAACTCAAACGTCATCAACAGGCTGGCACCCTTCACATCCTGTGGGTGCCAAGCTAGCAGCACGCCTGCTGCCGCCATTTATGCTCGCTGCTGTGAAGGGGGGCTGCCTGCTGCAGGTGCCGGGCAGCTGCTGTAGCAGCCCTACCTGGAATCAATTCCATACTGTCGCTGACCTGCATGATGCCGTGCTGACTGATCACAGGCTCCGGCAGCCAATCATGTCCCAAGTTGGAGCGCATGGCGCAGCGGCCGCGGTGCCCATGCAGCAGGCCAGCATGCAGGGCGCACCACATGGCTACGCCATGCAGCAGCCTGCGATGCAGCAGCGCATGTACCACCAACCCATCTCAGCAGTAGCAGCCAACCCCTACGCGCAGCAGCAGCCACCGCTCCATCACACGCAGCAGCAGCCACAAGGTCACCTACAGCCAGGGCGGCAACCTGCAATGGTCGCAGCGGCGCCCCAGCAACGGCTCTCTGGTGTCGCAACAACCTCAGGCCAGATGCGTGCCGGTGGTGGCGGCCCGCCGGGAGGGGGTGCAGCGGCAAGGCCCGCAGCAGCAGCCGGCGGAACGTCCAAGAGTCAGTCAAAAAGCCAGCCCAAGAAGAAAAAGAAGAAGGTGCGCGTGCTGCACGCGTGCGTTTGTACGAGTGTTGCTTGTGTGGGCTGATGGGGGTGGTGGAGTGTAGCGATGCGTGCCTTGCGTCTGCGTGTGTTGCTTTCATCACATGCCGAAAGCAACACATGCAGATGCGAGACATTCGTTCTTGCATACCGATGGTCCGGCTTCGGCATATGGGCAACAATGTGAACTGCTGTGTGTTCTCATCATACGGCATGTGTGCTCGGCATGGCATGTGTGGCATGTGAGGTACATGTGGCATGTGGGCAGGTGTCCGTGGTAGGGTGGAGATTTGGGAATGGGCGAGAGGCGTCACGGAGGGGCCGGGGAGGGGTTTAGGCGGCCTGTGCATGGTGGAAGTGCAGTTCAGGGAGGGAGGATGGGTGCCTGTGGCATGGCCGTGGCCCTGGCCCTGCTGGGACAGGGTGCTGGGCCGCATGGGAGGTAGTTGCCCATCATGGGAGATATTTGCCCACCATTTGAGGTGGTTCGGTGCGCTGAGCCCCATCAGAAGTAGTTGCCCAACTGAGCGGCAGCCTGGGGCCTGCCCCTGCCTGGACACTACAGCTGCAAATCCTTTTAGGGTAAACCCTAAACCTTTTCCTGACGTTATGTGCGTGTGATTGTACATGTGCGTGCCGCACGCTCAGCATGATGCGTGCACTCTTACCGCAAGCCAGGAGTATCATGAAAGCACGTGTGGGAACTACAGTATAATATGTCCTTATGTCCTTACACCCTGCTCCTAGTACTGCTGAACTTGCTCGTCATGCTACACCCACATTTCATTTCCTACCTCAAATAGTTCCACTCCCACCATGATCGGTACTTGCTACTTCATCGGTTGCTATCTCTGCTACTTCAAGAGCTGCTGTTGTTTGTTCAGTTTTTGGTTTTTTTGTGTCCCCCCCCGCACGCAGAAGGCGGACAGCAGCGATGAGGACGAGGCGGCTGCCTCGCCGGGGAGCACGGTGAGACACGGCTTATTATACAAATCCATGAAGGTATTTGACTCTAATTGTCTAAACCTCGGAACTCCAATTGCCTGGAACACCCCGATCCTAGCGTCCCCCATGCCGGCGGGGCCACAGTTGGTCGTGGCGTGAAGGTGGCAAGGGGATCACGATAGGAACAGCACAGCTGAGCGCTGACAAGACAACGAGAGCTGGCACGACAACAGCAAAGAAACACGCCGTGACAGCAGCCGAGAGTCAGTTGGGTGTGACTTGAAGGACCCACGCGCCATGCACAGCATGCGTCATGCAGCGGTGTGCTGGCCTCGCCCCGCTGGCTGCCCTGGTCAGCAACTTTGGGAGGAGTAGCTCCGGGCTGCGACCAGCACCAACCAGACCGCGTGCGCCCATAGACATGCGCGTGTGCGCCGAGCACCCGTCTCGATCTGTTACATCAGGGGATATGGTGTTGTCTCACGAGGACGCCACATCTAGGAAGTCACGTACATCATCTCATGCGCACCGATCATCATCATGCATGCTATCATATTGTACCCTATCGTCCATATGCTGTGGCTGCCCTGTCAGGTGAGCGACGACGATGGTGGTGATGACAGCGAGGATGAGAGTGCTGGCGCGGGCACGAGCTATGGGGGGTTTGGCCGCAATGGGACGTACGCCAACGGAGGTATGCCGGGCACGAGCGGGCGGCAGGCCGGCGCAGGGGGAGGCGCCAAGCCGCGCACGCAAGGGGATGCGAGCAAGAAGAAAAAGAAGCCCAAGGTGGGTCGAGCGGCGGGAGGGAGGGTGCATGTGTGTGTGCGGGCCCGGGGGGTGGGGGTGGGGGGGTGGGGGGGGGGGCAGGGGGAGCCGGGTTCGGGGGTCTGCACATGGTGCCCTTATGCAGGCATTCCTTTTCCTTGGGCCGGCCATCAGGGTTGCCATTGTCACACGAGAGCCGCACTCCCAGGTGATGCGGGGACTGCAGCCTGGGGCAGCTGACAGGCAAAGCGCCTGCTGTGTCGCTGCAAGCCCTGGGGGGGCTTGAGGCTCACTACCCCAGCAACCCACCCCTATCCACATTGACTTTGGCACTTGTACGTGTCACCATGTGGCCCATCCCAGACTTGTGAACTGACCCGTCCAATCCTGCGCCCTGCAACAGATCGACCTCGCATCCCTACCTGAGCTCATCGGTGCCAAGGTGCAGCGCTACTGGCCTAAAGAGCAGGAGTGGTTTGTAGGCATCGTGACGGACCGGCGCGAGCGGGACGGGCTGTACTGGTGCGTGTCGTACTGCTGTTTTGTACTGCTGCTCTGTGCCGGCACAGGCAACCGGGCAGACAGGCACAGTGAGGCAGGCAGCGTGGGGAGGCCGGCCGGCGTGGGGTTGCTGGCTATCAGAATGCCACTCCTCCCTTTTGGTTGGTCACTCTTCCTCGTATCTGCGCACCCATACATGATCATTGCTGCACTGCGCTCACTCATGTATCACGCCCACTGCTAAACCACGCTCAGCAGTGTTCCTCACCCTTTTTACTGCGCACACTGCTGCACTGCATCTGCTTTTGTACTGCAGCATCACGTACAACCTGGGCAAGAAGGCAGAGAGCATGGAGTGGTTTGACTGCGAACGAGCGGAGGCCATTGGTAACCCGCAACTCTCACACTATCAGCGCACAGCAGATAAGATTGACCTGCGACGGCACGCTGGCACACGCGCATGTAAGTGGTGTAGTGCAGCATGTGACTGGCGTCCTGACGGGGGGCGGGACTGCACTGCGTTTGATAGTGGTGGCGTGTCGCCCGCACCCCCACACGTGCCGTGCTGTGCCTGGGCCGTGTGGGATTCCTAGCCTGGCTTAGCATGGCCTGGTGTGGTCTTGCTTGAAGTCCCAGTACTGTGGTCATGCGCCTGCTGATGCATGGGGCTGTTGGGGCCGCAGCTTTTCCCCTACCGCTCGCATATCAATTTCTACGTCATATCAATGATGGTCACCGTACACGGAGGTTGCCAACATATATCATCACGTATACTTTGTATGTGCCCGCAGACCAAAACTCGTCTGTGTTCCACCCCAACAAATCAAAGAAGAAGACAGGCGGGGCACCACCTGGCCCTGCAGGCGGCCAACACATGCACGCTCACCATGGTCACCACGGCCACCATGCAGCAGCAGGAGGGGGCGGTGGCTATGGGGGTCACGGCTTGGGATCTAGCCTCACAGGTAGCGCACAGCGCAAGCGCCCGATTTCTGCGTTGTGACACGGCGACGGCCGCTGGTAGTGCAAGCACAGGGGCAGGCACCAGGCCAGCCCCCATGCGCGGCGCGCGCTTGCCCAATGGACCCTACGGGCCGGTTGCAGCCAAATGCACACGGGCATGTAGACACGTGCAGTAGGCAGGGCAGGGCAGGGGGCCAGGGCCAGGGCTGGCCACAGAACTCAGGGTCCCCAGTGCCATATGACAAGGAGGCAGCAGCCCGGCTAGGAGCACAGCTGTAGCCATCCGTACAAGCGAGCCGAGAACAGGCATGCAACCAGACTATGACAGCTTGGGGGTGTCAGTCAGGCAGGCGAGGAGCTGATTCTGGGGGGGAGGGGGAGGCAGGCAGCAGTACTAGCTGGCAAGCATTGGGAGGCCTGATAAAGCCATGGGCACAGGGGCCCACCCGCTGTGCTCTTGACTGTGTTCAAGTCGTGCTGTGCATTTGATTACCAGCTCAGCTATGCTACTTGTGGCACATGATACGTTGGTGCATCGGACTGTTGTGCTCTGTTGCCAGCCGCAGGGGTGAGTTTGGTGCGTTGCGAGGTGGAAGCTACGTAGTTTGCTCACATCGTCAGTTGCCAGGTCTGCTGCGGCTGGTGCATGCAGGGTAGGCTTGGTTGCTGCAGGATAGGACGTAGGAAGTGCGGCTTCAAGCCGTACATACAATCATACAGAATCTCTGGGGCATGAACTTGGGCTATCAAATGGGTTCTGCAGCGTGCAGGTGTTATATTGCTAACAATGCAATACCGCGCCACCGCTGGGTGGGTGTAACTCATACACAGCAGCCCAACGTGCGATCGCATGGCCCATGTGTGTTTGCTGGTGTTGCTACATCCCTCATCTGACCAATACGCGTAGTGCCTGCATGTTCTTCATGTATGCCTCAGCTGTCAAGCGTTGGTGCGTAAGGCTTGCAGAAGGTTCAAGGATTAGCTCACCCAAACTCGCCAGCTTGTCAACCCTCACCCGTACCTCACACCAACTGCTGATGTGTCCGTTTGTCAGCACATAGGGCCGCATTGCCTGTCGACCACCTGGAGAATTTGCGTTGTTATTCAGTGGCAAAGTATATATCAATTGGCCAGTATCCCAGTTGGTAATTGATCTGCAAGTGAAGCCTTAGGAACAGTCTGCGATGTTGCCAGTACTAGCAGGCGTCTGCCGCCAAACAGCAGCTTTCTCTTTGTCAAGATTGGCTGGACCTGCTCTCTCAACTTCCCTGTCCTCTTTTGGGCAGCAATCCACTCGGGCACTTTCGCACGCTGGTGGGTTTGCATCCTACCGCAAGTGTTGATGCATGGTTGACTAGGGTCTTCACGGAATGGCAGCGTATGCCACGCAATGCTGACGCGCTGCAATCTGTGCAGCACATGCTCCATCGTACTTTCGCTTGCTGCATACCTGGGAATCCCAGCACCCCGTCAGCATCATGCTGTGCAGTGCTGACCCAAAAAGCGACTAACTTTGGTGGAAGCCAACCGGTGGTTGCATGCAGAGGCCACAAACACCTTCCTTCGCGAGGTGTGCCGGGGCATGCGGCGATGTTGGGCATTGCGGAGCAGCTTGCACTTGGCCCATTTGTATGCCACAGGGTTGACATGGATGGCTGACATGGCACATCCCACCTAGTGCAGCGACAGCAATCGTGCTACCCCTGCCTGGCATTACGCTGGCATGCACATGTTGGCAGCAGGACGCACATTCGACTGTTTTTTTGGGGCGCTCTTTGGCCGCAGGCACTGGTGGAGCTGGACTACCCTGAGAAGCTGCAGAAGCTGCTGCTGACACCACAGCGTGAGGTGAGCAGACAAGGGCAGGCACCTACATCCATGCATCCTGGGATCTGACCCCACTCATGCCACCACACGGCGTATCGCTTGCGCAGTGCTGCTGCTGCGCCGCATTCATGCCATGCGATCTTGCAGGATCTGGTGCAGGATCTGGTACACGATCTGCACACAGCATGATGCATCACAAAATTCACGACACCGCTGCCTTTGGTTGGCATCGACACACCATCATACCTGCCTTGGGCCCGATATCGGTCATGATCTTGATCTCTGCAGATGAGCGTGGAGCTGGTGATGCAAATGGATAACGGGGAGATTGAGGTGTTCAATGCGTACCGCGTGCAGCACAACAACAGCCGGGGGCCGTACAAGGTGTGACTGTGCAGCAAGCACCACTTGATGACTTGGTGATGTGGCAAATTGGCGCAAATTGGCAGGCGATCGGTCCCTTTGATGACTTGCCTCCCCAATCTGAAGTCCAGTGTGCTCACATCAGACATCGAGACATGCTATCCAACCCCTACCCTCCCGGTCTGTAGTTCGGGGTGCTGACACCACAGACTTTGAGACATGCTATCCAACCCCTGCCCTCCCGGCCTATAACGCTGTGTGCTTGCTGCGCGGGAACATCGCTGTGCCTGCACATACAGGGTGGGCTGCGCTACCACCCACAAGTGGACATCGATGACGTGCGCTCACTCGCATCACTCATGACTTGGAAAACCGCAGTCATGGACATCCCCTTTGGCGGTGCCAAGGTGCGGCGCAAGCGCTGCGTCCCTCTAGTACTGCACACACCCTACATTACATGCAGCATTTGGAGCGAAACGCCAAGCTCTGGTTTGTCGAACAGGTTCTTTCTGCTGTGTGTGTGTGTGTATATGGGGACGGTGTGGATGTATCCGCTGCTGCATCTCCCCTGCTGCACCTCTCATGCCAGGCGTGTGTGACTATTTGTATGACTATGTGTATGACTATGTGTATGACTACGTGTGTGAATCTGTGTGTGACTCTGTGTTTGACTCTGTGTGTGCGTTCTTCTGCACGCCGCAGGGTGGTATCACGGTGGACCCCAAGAAGCTCAGCGAGCGCGAGCTGGAGAAACTGACACGCAAGCTGGTGGTGGTGAGCACTCTGCGGCCTGTTGCTACTGCTGCCACTGCTGCTGCTGCTGCTGCTGATACAGCTGCTGCTGACACTGCTACTGTTGGTGGTCCTAGCGTGCTGGATGCAGCTGCGTGGAGCAGGCCGTTGCTGGGCTGCAGGCAACCACTTGAAACAAATCAATAGTACAGTACAATAGTACAGTACCTAACGGTGTGCCTTGGCTTCTTATGGCCTGATTTGGCTGCAGGCGATCAAGGAGATTATTGGCACGTACGAAGACATCCCTGCGCCAGATATGAACACGGACGCACGCGTCATGGCGTGGTTTTTCGATGAGTACTCCAAGCTCAAGTGAGCATTACTCCTTCATGATATTTCAAGTTTAAGTGTTCGGGTGCAAGTCAGGGTGAAAGGCCCGTCTGTGTGCGTGCTGGTGTCTTGTGTGTTGCACTACAAGTATTCAGGCTACACGGAAGACCCTTTCACAAAAAGCTGCCCTGGCGGCGCTGGTGCACTGTCGGGTCCCTGCGCGGATAAATGGTGTGACACAACACTTGTGCAAGCCCGCCCCCTCCCTTTGGCTCGTGCACATCAAGTGGGGTTGAGCGCGTGGATGCAAAATGCATCAGCCCCCCCCCCCCCACCCACACAACCCACCCGCACACGAAAGCCAAGCATTTGTGCACATGTCGACATGTGTCATGTATGTGGTTGCGCCTCGCAGGGGCTTCTCGCCAGGCGTGGTCACTGGCAAGCCCGTGTACCTGCATGGCTCACTGGGGCGTGAGGCGGCGACAGGACGGGGTACTGCATTTGCAGTGCGCGAGCTGTTGCGCGCGTCACACGCAGGGTGAGTGTGATTGTGTGAAACCGGGTGCACCCAGCGGCAGAGGGGACAGCACGCTGCCTGCGCATGCAGGGTTATGGTTATGGTTACACAGGCTGAGGCGCAACGCACACTGGAACAGCGAACAGGGCAGGGTGGGTGCACGGGCTTGGGTTGGGCGCAGGGCGGGCGCAACCAGCTGCAGACACGACAGCACGCTGCTCGCGCGGGGGCTTGGGTGTGGCTGTGTTTGGAAGTTTGGAGGTTTGCAATACTTGAAGAGCGGGCAGACGAACGGAGCATTAGTAGACGCTGGGAGCAATAGCAGCCAATACGGCAATAGTAGTGTCCGTCCATTGCAGCGTCCCGGGGAAGCGAGGGCGTGGGGATGCCGGACGGGCGGTTACATCTGTTCACGCCACAGCTTGCTCATTCTAAGACCAGCAGGCAGAGCTCGGACCTGCTTTATTGCTACCGACCGTGCACATTTGCAGCAAGGGCGAGGTGGCTGGCCAGAAAGGGCCACGTAATCTGAACCCAGATCTGAACCCTTCCTCTCTTTCTCACTCACTCAATCATGCCGTCCTGTATACTGTACTGCAGGAAGGTGGCTGACCAACGGTACGTGATCCAGGGCTTTGGTAATGTGGGCGCATGGGCGTCTGACATCCTCACGGAGATGGGCGGCAAGGTGTGTGGGGGGCCAAGATTTAGGGCTCGTGGGTTTTAGCGAACTTAAGGAGAACTGAACCTGAACACTGGGAGATGCGCGGTAAGGTGTGTGATGTCATTGATACGGTATCATGGTATGTGACGTCCCCATGGCATGCAATCTTCATGCGACATGGAACGCCAGGCGGCTATGGGGGTTGGGGGCTGTCAGTGAGCTGGGACTGGGCCTCAGGCTTCAGAGCCATGGCTTCAGGCCAAAGGGCATCCGCGCTCTGGCCAGACGGTTGTCTTGACTGCGGCTGGTGTCACCTCATCCCATCTACGTCGAGGTGCCCGTCACTGCGCTCTCCTCGTTAGTATGTTGCTGTCAGCCATCTCTGTTGAAGCTGGTAACCTTTCCCGTTCCTGCTGATGATGATGCGTGGTAGTTATGTTTGCGGTTGTTGCGGTTGTGTTGCCGCGCGTCAGGTGGTGGCGGTGAGCGACGTGACGGGCGCGATTCACAACGACAAGGGGCTGGACATCAAAAAGCTGCGGTACGGGCTCTGTACTGCGTTATACTGCAGCAGTACATGTACTGCGTCTTCCATACACTGTGAACAGCGTGGAGAGGTGGGAGCTTGCCCATTTCAAATGCACCTGGGTCACAAGGCGGAGCATGCACACAGCCCACACTGGTGTGGGGCCATGCGGGCGGTTCCGGCCTACGCGTTCATGTCATGGGGCTGGCTTGCTGGGGCCCAGGATCCTTCTGTAGGCTGCCTACAAGCAAGCTGCCAAGTGCAAGCTGCCACCGTGTACCCATGAGCACATTCCACAGTGTGCACGTGGCCTGCTTCAAGTACCTATTAAAGTTGTCTCATAACCCAGCTGTCGTAACATCTAGGCGTGCACTGTGCAGAGAAAGTAGCTCCGATGTGTGAGATGTTATAAAACGTTCAACTGCTGTTCCTATGCACCCCGTCCTACCTGTAGCGCGCACGTGGCTGGGGGCAAGAAGCTGGTGGACTTTCCCGAGGCCACGCCGTTCGCGGCGGCCGAGATCCTGGCACACCCCTGCGATGTGCTCATCCCCGCGGCCATCGGCGGTGTCATCACAGGTGCGTGCACATGGCCCTGGACGGCGCAGAGGAGGCGGGGCACGTTGTCAGAAAGGGGCGAACCACCTCCAGCTGCACTCAGGCGCTGCAGCTATGAAGCTGTGAGGCTTTGGTGCTGGAGCATGGCTTGGATGGTGCAGAGGAGGGGGGCGGGCCAGCAAGTTAGGCAGGAACTGGTTGCACGTTGCTTGCACGCCCGGCCTGCTTGTATCGCCACGTCATACCCCACCCCTCCAAACCCCACAGCCAGACCTTTTAGGGCAAGCACCTCTGGATGCATTCAGACGCCGCAGCTGTGTACAAGCAAAAGCATTCAAGGACCAAAGTTGCAATGGGCTAGCCCTGGGGCAGGGGAGCTGCTGAGGGCCCAAGGAGGGCTGTCCATTGGCAGGCCTGTAGCAGATGCGCAGTCGGTGCTGTATAAAGGGGCTGTATGAAGTCTGAATGAGTCATTGCTGTGCAGGGCACGGCTGATCAATTTGGCAGGGGGCTGGTCGCACCTGGGCAGCCTGCTGGGCCACCTCAGACCGCGCCCCTTCCAACCACCATGCCCAAAACCGATATACCTCATTCTGCATCACACCGCCCCCGGCACCGCCACCTGACTCCCGCCCCTGGACTGCCTCGCTACAACCACAATCGCCGTGTGTTTGCAGAGGCGAACGCGGGCAAGCTGTCTTGCAAGTTTGTGGTGGAGGCTGCGAACGGTCCGACCACACCTGATGGTGACAAGATCCTGCGTGACCGCGGCATAGTGGTGCTACCTGACATCTACACGGTGCGCAGCTTGCACCGTGCAGCTGGCTGGCGGTGGTAAAGCTCTTGCGCAATGCGCACACTGATGTAGTACAGCGCAGCTTGGTGTGGGCTCCCGTGCTCAGGGCGGCTTAGTGCGGGATCCTCCAAGTTGTGGTCAAGCTTTTTCTGCCCTTTATTGTCCCTCGTTATCCTTATCAAGCTCGTTTGCATCTCAGTTTGTCTCCCATTACCCATGAGCCTGAATGGATGGCCTGGTGTTTCCTGTCCCGTGGCCTGTCCGGTCTGTTCAGTTGGTCGTCCTGTGGCCCGTTCGGTTGCGTCACGATAACCCCTGCTGCTCCAGCCTGCTGCGCCTTGGGCGGCGTCACCAGGCATGATGCCTTGCAGCGCAAAAAAAAATAAATAAAAAATTAATTAAATTAAAATCAAATAAAAAAACAGGCAGGATGCCTTGCAGCGCATCGTGTTGCATCCCCTGTGGAACGCCATGTTCATTGACAGCCGCCCTGCGCGTGCGCGTCCTGCGTGCTGCTGTGTTGCGCAGAACGGCGGCGGTGTGACAGTGTCATTCTTCGAGTGGGTGCAGAACCTGCAGAACTTCAAGTGGGAGGAGGACGACGTGAACAGGTGAGGGGGGGGGCTGGCATGTGTACTGGCTGGGTTGGGGTTGACTACAGATATGGTGGTGGAAAGCTGGGGTAGGGGGAGTTGGTGTCAGCAGTGTGGGAGGGAGAGGGCACGGGGGGGGGGATGAGGCGCGGGCAGGACAGGGCATGAGCGGGTGAGACCACAGCCCAGCAATCCGGAGCTATACCATACACCATGCAATATCGTGCATCTCGCCAAAAAGATTTGTTTGACGTACCTTTGCACCATGGCCACCTGCTGCCAGCATTCGCTGCATGCCCTCCGGAAGCTGGACCGCAGGATGGACGATGACGATGACCACTTGTTTTCAGTTCTAGAGCTGACAGCACTACCAAGAACCGCTTTTTCAGTTGATCGCATTTTTATTAGCCGTTTAGTATTCCATTGATTGGTTGGATGGATCCTGGCTGCAGGAAGCTGGACCGCAAGATGACGGACGCGTTTGCTGCCATCTGGGGCATCCACAAGGAGAAGAACCTGCCGCTGCGCACCGCGGCGTTCATCAAGGCGCTGCAGCGCGTCACGCGCGCAGAGATCCACCGCGGCTTTGACTAGACCCCTTTTTACGTGTAAGCCGGGGGTTGGGGGACGTTCGGGTCTTTTGGGGTGGATGCGCAGGGATTGTGGACACTCGCGGCGGGATGCGTGGGCGTGGTGTAGCAGCGCAGGCGCTGCAGCGGCAGCGGCAGCAACGGCAGACGCAAGTGCTGGCCTGCGCAGCACACAACGGCAGCTTGGGAGGCAGGCAGCTGAGCAGCCCGTGGCTGACAGAAGGCGGGCGTAACATAGCATAACATTGGGGACGCAGGCAGCGTGCCAGCAGCGCGCCACGACCCTAGAGATTCACTGCAGCTGCTGACTCCGGCTGCTCAGATTTAGGATGCTGTACTCTCATCATGGGCAAAACTGACTTATGCGGCCATGCCCCAAGGCAGGGCATGGCGCGCATCCTCGGTCAAACTGCCTGCTTCGCACCAGATCTTGTCCAGCACACGGTTCTGGGGCCAGCGATCCAGAGTCGCAGGCGCGTTGGCGCTGTGGGCTGCTGCATCCTCCGAGTTGCACTGCAGCAAGGGATATTCAGTTGCTCACGATGTACACTACAGAATAGTACAGCCGGTCACAGGGGCTGGATTCGGCTGGGGTCAGGGGCACAAAGTGGCCACACAGGTCAGTCATTTGTAGTGCCTTGGACGGTGTGGGGGGTTCGCGGAGCACGCGTATCTGCAGTTTCTTGAGATGGTGACAGGCACGCAGTGGCACAGCGGGTGCTGCTAAGCCATTCGTATGGTTGAGAGCTACACAGATGGAGTTTGGGCACGCAGCAGAGCGTGCGTGCTGAGCGGCACGTGATTTGCGGCAGGCTTGCGTAACACAACATAACACAACATCTGTAATTCTGTATGGCTGTTGGCGCACAACGTCTGGGAGGGTGCTCTGCCAGGTGTTTGATCGCGTGGTTGTGGAGAGACAGCTGCATGCAGTGGACTGCCGTCACTGTCTTCCTTCCCCTCCTGGCATGGCTGTGACATGTGAGGCAGCAATGATGGCAATGACAGCCCACATCATAACAGCAGTGTAGGAAACTAGCCATAGGAATGCAGTGTGTGAGCAGCAGGAGCGCTATGTGGCTGCAGCCTTTAGCTGAGGTTGAGCCAAAATGCAGTCCTTGAAAAACAGTACTGGTGCCCTAACCGGTGCCCCCTGAAAAACAGTGCTGGTGCCCCCCTGGGTGCTCCCCCTAAAATTCAAGGAATTCAGCATCTGGCTCTCCTCGCGCCTATTAATTCTCCCAGCTCACAACTGCATCACAAATGAGCTACCCAACATATTTCCACATATTTCTAATAAAAGCAAGCTGATGTAGAGCCCCTTGACCTGTGCTAGCGACTCAGCCTGCTCCTTTTAGCTTGTGCCAGCTTGCAGCACTGCACAGGAGAAGAAGACACACACGAGATCATAGTCCATACCTAGTAGCATCAACAGCGCCGTGTCCATATGAGCGGCGTTGCCGGCATACGGCCCCCTGTTCGCTGTATGTCCCAAGGCAAGGCGTGACCGCCCTCGCCTGGTCACTGGCGGTTGGTCTGCCTGTGCGCGCGCGCGCGGACCTCTGCAGCGGGCCGTGCGCCGCCGCTGCCGTGCCCCTGCCCTGGCTTGCGCGCACGTGGTGCTGCTGCCTGCGCCTTCCAAGAACTCTGCACATGCATGCAGCAGGTGAGCGAGGAAAAGGATGGAGACGTGGGCGGTACTATGGGCAGCCACATGGGCGGTCACATGGGCGGTCCTCACAGGGCATGGCAGATGGGTCAGGAGCCCGTAATGTACTGGAGAAGGCTGTATCTCCGCGTGTACTTCCCGTACCGCTAGTTTGAATGTGTTCCTAAGCAGCTGGCAAGGCAAGGCAGGCCACGAGGACATGATGCATGGGGTCAGGCAGGCACCGGCAGCAAGAGACAATGTGCAGGTCAGCCAAGCCAAGTGGCAGGGCATTTTCTGAGCAACTCAAACCGCATGACTCAGCTCACTCACTGCAAACATATGGTACAGGAGGGCAGGGGGAGGGCGCGTGGTGTTGGTCACGCCAGGCAAAGGTGAGAAGCGGGTATCACACCCCCATAATGGCAGCGGCAGCACGCGCGCCAGAATCGAGCCATGTTGCTGTTGCTGCTGCTGCTGCTGCTGCTGCTGGTGGGGATGTCCCGGGCGCCTGCGTCCGGCCCTCACGCCACCGCCCAGTGCATGTGGCGCCTGAATCTTGTCGGCCGCGTGCACGCTGCGCTGCTGCAGCTTGTGCTGCTGCTGCTGCCTTGTGCCGCCTCCACCGCCCCCCACAGCGACACCGCTGCCGGCCCCCACGCCTGCTCCATCATACCACACGTCACCTCCCTTGTCCACTAAGTGATCCAGGCGAAGTCTTGTGTCTTGTCCTGCGGCTGGGCCGGCCCGTGTGCTCTCAATCAGCTCCTGCAGTGCTTCAGTCCACGCGCCCGGACCTGTCCGCTCAAGCACTGTGTGGTCTGTACTCCAACCCTGTGCATGGCACACATGACGCATGATAATAAATAATGAAATACAATACCGTAGCACGGCGTTTCACAGATTCATCTGCTTGCCGGAGCCCATCAACTAGACGTTCCTTAAGACTATAGAGAGCCAGGTGTCTGCACGGTGTTCCAGTTGAGTGAAGCAAACAATAATCCAACATACACCAGCCCATCCACTTTGCACCGCACCACCACAGCTGCACCCCTTACTCACAGGCACAACACAGCAAACTGGCTAACCAACACACTACCCGTGAACACCAGCGACATGCTGGTGTCACAAGGGCACCCAGGCCTCGAGGGAGGAGGCGGGCGGGGCGCGCATGGGTGGGGCATACCTAGGCCTGGTGTGCCCGACGTGTTGGGTTGTGTGCCGGTGCAGCCAGCGTGCGGTGCAGTGCATGCAAGCATGGGGCTCAGGTATGGCAGGATAGGTGCACCGCTTCAGGAATAACACACGACACAGTCACCATAGTAGCAATAATAGTAACACGGTGTTTCACAGATCCATCTGCTTGCCGGAGCCCGCCCAGTCATCACAGTGCGACATGAAGATGAAGAACAATGGAAGAGGGTCAGCCGCCAGCCAGGGAGGTGAGCCCGTCAGTCAGCTAGTCAATCAGCCAGTCCACTCACAAGATTCTTGACTGCACCGGCCGCCTCCCTCTCTCGAAAGGCCCTGATGCGGGCCCCCATGCCACATGTCAGGGGGTGGCCTGGCTTGGCACCAAACGCCCATTGGAGCACCTGGTGTGCACGCGTGGAGGTCCAGCAGGGAGGGTCATGCGTGCGCGCATCACCCGCAAAATATAAAAAAATAATAAATATGAATAAATAAGTACACGATGGCAACGCTGTCAGTCGAGTGGTTGGCTTCATGTATGATGGTTTGGATCTCCCACCCGGCGTTGCGCTCTGTAAGGTGGCTAGCCGTGTTACTGTTTACGTGTTGAGTTCAGCGTGGTCCACTTAAGTCTATCCGCTCTTACTACTTTGTTGATGCTCTGCAAGTGTGAGCTGATGCTATAATAAGCAATGGTAATGTAGCTGAAAGTGTTATTATTAACGTAGCTGAGAGCCAACCATCGACAACCCAAGCCACCGGAGGGTAGCAGCCTGCCTGATGTTCTGCCGGGAAGCCCAAAATGTGCGCGTGCTCGTGGGACTCGTGATGCGCCTCGAAGCCAAGCAGTGCATCCACGTGAGGCGCTGCACACGCACTGGCCGGGTGGGTGCACGGGTCTGCACACCCCATGACTGCTGCTGCTGCTGCCGCCGCTGCGTTCTGCGCTCCCTGCAGCCCCTTGGTGCCAACGGTCACGGTGCCGGTCCCGTCTGCTTCCGCACCTGCTTCTGCTGCAGCTGCAGCTGCTGCCACACCGCTGTCCACTGGCCCGCCGGCAGGACGCCAGCCCCCGGCAGTGCTGTAGAACTGGCGTGCCCAGCTGCCCCAGTCCACGAAGCGTGGTGCATCCGCAGTGGCCATGCCTGGAGCACCCGCTGGGCCTTTGCCATCCCCCGTGGCTGCTCCCCCTACTGCAGCTGCTGCTGCCAGCTGCCTGTGACGAAGCGCTGCCCAAGGCGCAGCCGCAGTCAACGGCCACGCGTCAATGGGCTGTGCACATAACGTATCGGCATCAAAATAGAAACCGCCGTACGTACACACGACCGCGTACCGCCACATGTCCGTACGCTCCACCGGCTGTACATGGCAGTACATTGTGGCAGTACATTGTTGAGGTACAATGTGGCGGTAAAAGTGGTGGATGGCGCAAGCCGAGAAATGCATGTGGTGCACAGGGGTGCGGTCCCCATCCAGGTGCTTGTTATTGTGTACAGCAAGGTGGCAAGCGAGGACTGGAGGGAGTGAACGGTTAAGAGACGGTTAAGGGCAGGCAGGGTGGGCAGCTGCTTGTACTGCTTCTACATCATGGTCAATGTATGCACTGTGCTGTGTGTAATGGATTGTACCTGCCCCACTAGCCCTGCCTCCTGCTACTTGCCACCCCATGCAAGCAGCAGATACATTAATTGCGCTCACAGCTAGACAGCCAACAGGTCGTGACAGCGGGACAGGGTTACAGGGTGTCAGCAAGCCAAGTGACTTACGCTGGGTAGGGTGTCGTACGTGGTCAGCACATCAGGGTGGTGTTGTGCCATGAACGCGCGCGCGGTGGTGTCAGACCACATGTACACCATGTGCCGTGGGTTCATGAGTGCCCATGAGGCGATGGACAGCGCCTGGTGCATCGAGCAGTGCCAGTCGGCCATGCATGGTTTGTTAAGGCGATGGATATCGTGCGGTGTTCGCTTGTTGAAAGTACAGGCAAGAGGGTGTGAGTTACACAACAGTTTCATCCCCAACGCACGGGTATGACGGCAGTGTCTGGTCATGCACGTAAAGAGCAGCTGGGCAGGAAACCAAGCAGGCTGCTCACAAATCGTGAGACTCGTGCGGGTGTGAAGTGTGTGGTTGTGAGGCGTGACGGGTGAGTTGAGGGTGTTCTTGAAAGCCTCATGTCTGCCAATCATCAGCTGCTGGCTCACTTAGGCCCGAGGCTGTCTCGACCAGGCCCCAGGCCTGCCTTAGCAGTAGGTCAGACCCACCTGCTTGTCCTTAAGGAGCTCCACAGAGTGAACAGTCATGTGGATAAGGCGTGGGATGGTGGAAGGAGTCGTGCCTGGGCACCCCCTATCAGCTGTGTCAGACCCCTCTGGCTTGGAGGTGTCCTGCTCAAGCTTGGGTGATGCAGCTGGTGGTTGGGTGGTGATCCGGCCTATGGCGTGGCTGCGTGCTGCTGCGAGTGCTGTCACTTCTGCCACCACCTCATTGAGGGTGATGTCAGAGCGGCCATACCAGCCAGCAGGCAGCTCCCACGCTGCAAGCTGCAAGTGCATGCAGGGCGGTGGTGGCACTAAACCATGGCTTGACAGCCATGCATGCAGCATGTGAACCATGTTGGGCCATGCGTAAATGGCACAACGACGACGCGCGACTCCTTCAGCTTCCAAGTTTAAAAGGCTTTTAGATGTGCGACAGCACCTTCTGCTGGTGGATGCAGAGCTGGCAGGCTCGATGCCCCGTCCAAGGTGCAGCACACAGCGCCGATGCGGGATGCAACGGGGTGCCTGAGATGATGCTCTGCACCTACCAGGGCCGGCAGCGTGGTAAGCTGGCCACTCGGCACGCCAGCTGCCTCTGCAACGCGTGCACACCACGAGTAGGGCCTGAGGAATCCAAGCGCTATATTTTGCCCTAAAATGATAATGAGAAGGGCAGCTGTGCTTGCTGGGGTCATCCTGGAACAGGACACGCCTAGCTGACCATTGCAGCTGGAAGCCTTACATTGTCCACTATGTGCAAACTCAACACAGAAGGAGCCCTGCAACCCCCTAGGGTTTGCGTAGGGTTTGGTCGCTGCTTTTTGCTTTGCTTTTTTAGGACCAGGCGCTGCTTGCTTTGCTTTACTTTAAGCAACTTCTTAGTCATGCATCTCTGCTTGCAGCACCGTTTGCTTTAGCACACTGTACTGCCCCGAGGAGATCAATACCTGGCTGGACCACACACGAGTTGCTCCAGGTGCCGGCACGGCGTGCTGTGATGACATGTCAAACTGCTGCCTTCCTCCCGGCCGTGCAAGATTCCCCACACCTTGGTTACACGCCACTCAGCTGACCGTCCCCGCCATGTAATGCTTGGCAGCATCGCATGTGAGGCACAAGCAGTGCGCAACCGGATGCGCAGACGGAGTAGGGCTCAGTGTGGTGCTGCGTGCTCCTGCTCATTCACCGTTGCCAGATCCCCACTGGGCAGCTGCAAGTCTGCGCCAAGGCGGCATGGCGCAAGCAGCGGCCATGCACTTGCACAACTTTACAGCAGCAGTGCACCTCCTTTGCACCGGATCTCATTTTCGCACCATACAGGGCGTGGCAGCCAGCACAGGCCCCTAGCCCCACACACATCCAAGCAAAGGTCCCCAGCTTACACGCTCATTGAAGCACACAGTGCTGTAAATTCTTGCAATCCTAAGGAACTCTGCACACGCGCTACGATTTGTATGCGAACCAGTGATCCAGCCTGTAAACATCACTGTGAACATGACCACTGCAGCATCTCAGCCGCTTAAATGTTCGATGCCCCAGCTTGCTGGAGCAGCTTGGTAGGGATGCGGCGCAGCGGCACGCAGGTGCATGCAGGGGCACAGCTTGCCCAACCTGTCCAGTAAACCATTGCGACCTGGAACAGACCCCATCAGCCACACTGACCACACATACTGCACACACAAGCCGTGCTAGTAGCCAAACATACACATGCATGCCGAGGGGCAAGCCATAGTCTAAGAAGCAGAAGCAAACAGGTCTCCTGCCCCACCACTGCCCCTGATGCCTGAACTGCCTGGACAGCGGCCCAAATGATACTGAGCAACTGAACAAACAGAGCAACACGGTGAATGGCTGAAGCGCATCTTGCAGCGCTCAGGCTGGCAGCCAGACCCGGAAGCATGCACACCACCAGCCATGCCTACAAACTATGCCCATTTACTTCAGAACCAATACGATATTAATCCCCAACTGCCACTCACGGCCCAACTCATGGCACGGCCCAAAACAACCAGCACCCGATACTGGGCCACCCGGCATGCCTGCCTTCGCCTTGCCACTCCTTGTCAACAGGGCAAAGAACATGGAGCCTTGCTGCAGGACCAGGTGCGTCGAGGGCCACCCACATGTGCCGGCGTGCCATCCACATACAGACCTGAGTCAGCTCAGGCAGCTGTATTGGATACGGCAGGGGTCCGTGATCTTGAGGTTACATGCTCCCAGTACCCTGCTCTCCAGAACCAGAGTAGTCCAGGGGCGGCATGCCGGGATCGTCACCAAAGGGCGGAGTGCCAGCAGCGGGCGTGCCACCAACCCCGCCACACACCAAACACAGCTCGGGCACATCCATTGCGATGTACTGCAGGTGCGTACCGCCAGGGTGCAGTACAGGTCAGCCTGTATATCATTGAATGCTCAACACAGCTCATGGCGCACCACCAGAGATGGGTGTTTGTGCCCACGATGCAAGGCAGCAGACACCAGATGCACAGCAAGCAGCTATCCTCAGCAGTTCTGGCCACAGCCCCATACTGCCTCTGCCGCGATATGAATGGCCCACTGCACCTCCTGGGCGCCAGGGGCCCACTCGGCAGCAGGTGTTGCAACCACAAAGATGCTGCTGAGTGTAGGCAGATGATGAGCCCAGCAAAGGCACAATCAAGGCAACAAGTACAGTACACTCACAGGGGTGTAAGGGTACCAGTAATTGGACCCAGACTTGTAGATGAACGCGGACGCGTTGTACACACGGGGGAGGTCCTCCTCTGCGGTACGGACAGTACAGTTGATCTGACAGTGCCCCATCCACTGTGCTGGACCCCACACACACACACACCACTGCATTCCACAGCGTCAAGCGAACAAGGCAGTTGCCTGCTGCACCAGTCATCGGCAGCTGTCAGCAGCTGCACGCAAGCACAACACCAAGCCAACCCACCTGAGATGGACGCAAAGCATGCGGCCTTGATAAGTGTGGGTGAAGTGCTGACGTAGGATGCATTGGGGGGCTGGTGAGTGATCGCAATCTCCATGACCATCTTGCACGGTCGGGGGGAAGGCAGCAGCTTGGCAATCGCGCCCAGCACGCTGCTGTTATACTGCGCATGTTATAAGGTGGCAACACAGATGGTTGAAGGCCAGGGCCACTGGCAAACTTGCACTGCCTAAATGCATTGTAGGGCCCATAGTTGAATGGGGCGCATGCGTCCTTAAAACAGGCGACTGCGGCTGTCTCATGGTTCATTGGAGGGAGGCACGCATGCTCCTCATGCCTTGCTGTTGGTTGGGGCTGTCTGACCGCATCGTCCAAGTGACTGCTGCTATGTGCTCTGGAGCAGAACATGTTTGCAAGGGCCCGCACCATGAGCTGTGTCAGGGTTGTGTTGTCCATCGTCTCTGGGATGATGATATCAGCTGAAAGGTCTCCGTTGACAGTGAAAGCCCATTTGGATGATGGGATTGCCTGCAACAGCCCATGAGCGGACAAATAATCAGTTGTGTAAGTTTGAGGACTTGCCCAGGCCCATATCACCTTATTCTTTGTAATGTATGGTGGCATGCCGATGGGAGGGTGTGGACTAATGAGACTTGCATGTGCACGCAAAACCGCATCAACATCGCAGGTGGAAGTGGTGACTAACAGCTAGCAGCGCGTCATGCAAGGCTGGAAGGAGTGGGGGGAGGCAGTGCAAACGGGAGCACCCTTGTCAAGAGAGGTACGGCCTTGAGCAACAGCCTGCTGCTTGCACCACAGTACTGCACACTGCACACCCACAGTGCATGCCCGCAGCAGAGCCCAAGCAGCAGGCCCCATGCAGGCGCATGCACGCGCTGCATGCCCTAATGCAGCACACCTCGGCCAGTGTTGCAGCCAGGGCCGGCACAAACACGGTAGCATTCACTGACGCTTGGTAGGCGGTGGCTGCAAGCGGGACAAGGAGGGGGGATTCTGAGATAGGGCCAAGCCCGACTCCCAGCCAGCAGAGTGAGACATGAGGGCCTGGCAAAACAGTACAACAGTGCAGCAGGATCAGCAGTACAGCAGTACTAAAGAGCACGCACACGTGGGGCCAGTGAAACGGACTGCAACCCCAGGAGGCTCGTTCAGGCACGGCTGGTAGCACAGGGCGCTGATGTTCAGGGCTGACGTGGTGGTAGAATCGGGATCGTAGTCTGCGTGCAGGCACACATGTACACCATGCAGGGCACGTGGTGAGGAGAGGGGCGGCAGGGGCAGCAGCGAGGCAGCAGGGGCAGGAGCTTAGGAAGTCAGATCAGGCAGTGCTTCAGTGCAATGAGAGGGATCACAGCGGCAGGGGCAGCTGGTGTGGTGATCGACCTGGACTTGGAGGCGGGCCCATGCCTACTAGCTGTCGTTCAGTTTAACCTGCTTGGCTGTTGCCGATCACAATGCTTGGCTGTTGTCAACAACAGTTACTATTTGAGCTTCAGGCATGCCGATTGTGGTGCATGCCCGGGGGCGGCACCTGAGACACACGCGCAAGCACCCCTCTAGTCCCTGGCATGCATGGGGCTTGGAATTGGCCCTTTTTACACCCCTCATCAAGCAAGCGGACGAGCTATCAGGTCTCCCTGACACTCACACGCGGGTACAGCACATCCCAGGGTGAGGACAGCGCCAGCGTAGTGGGACAGTGCTTGGGACGGGTCTGGCGGGCCGTTGATATTCCTGTAAGTGGTGCTGCTGGCACTGATTGTCACCTGTAAGGCCGGGGACAGATTGTAATTGACCAGAGGTGGAGTTATTGTTAATACTGTTACTTTTATTGTTAGAGGTGGAGTGTTGGGATGAGCTAACAGTATTCAGGTACAAAGGACACATCAACACGGGGTTGCCTCAAGCCACTCCAGAGAGAGGAGATTCGCAGGAAGCGAAGGGAAGAGTTTGAGGAACGTGAGCAGGGCGGTTGCAGGGAACTGGGGCCTTGCAAGCAAGCTAGCGGGCTAGTCGCAGATGAATGCAGGTCAGTGCCATGTGGTGTGTTTCAAAAACCACCCTGCAGTGTCCGAGCAAAGGGTGCGTGGGGTAATGGCACCACCAGAAACCTAGTGATGCGTAAGCAAGCACCTATTTGATGTGCACAGACTGCACACACCTTTGCACTACAGGATGCGCGGCCAGTGATGTTCAGATACTGAGCCGCCAGCAGCTGCTGAATGGTCTCGTTGCGGGGCACCTGCAAGCAAGTGCGTTTATCCAGCGTGAAATGCACAAGCAGGGCGGGCACGCACAGCTTGCATGTGCAGGCAGGCACCATGCACCAGCAGCACGCTGCGACGCAACAACCAGGCGACAACCAACCAACAACCAACCACGTGAACAACCATGCAACAAACCACAATGACTTTAACACACAATCCAACCCCCACACACCTGGTCGGTTACGAAGGGGATGGCGACGTAGGGGTCCATGTTAGTGAAGCTGTAGTATGCATCGAGCTTGTACACAGAGCAGGAGGTGGAATTGATGTCCTCTGCGGCCTCTCCCAGCAGCTGTACAGAGCAGTACGGGCAGCACAGGCAGTACGACATCAGAGTCAGCAACCGTTGAGGGGTTGGACGTCAGTTGGGTTTGGTTTGCCTCGCGCACAACACCACTCACACTCATGGTGGCAGACAGCCACCGCGGCAGGCAGGCATGTAGCAGGCAAGGCGGGGCGTGTGGGGAGCACTTGCATAGCCAAGCCAAGCCAGCCCCTCCCTGCAGCCACAGCACGCAGCCTGCCCCCACGTACCTCCTTCAACAAGCTGGTAAGCTGTGCTATGGTCTCATTGGCGCACGCGACGGAGCTGTCAGCATTGTAGCCCTGGAAATCCAGGTTGATGGTGGTCTGGTTCCGAGCAAGCTGTGCCACAGGGGTGGGCTGCGTACAGTTGCACAGCTCTGGCACGGCCACAGCCACGCCAGGGGTGATGGGGAATGCCTCAGCCTCAGGGTCACACAGCATCTTGATCGCCACCTGTGCAGCAGTACAGCAGTACAGCAGTGGGTGTGCAGAAAGCAGGCAGGGTGCAGTACACCATGGTACAGTACCGCACAGTACACAGTACGGTACAGCATGTATGGTGTGGCATGCTCAGCTCGTGCACGGGGCCGGGTCAGCATGCTCAATTACAACACACAGCCAGAATATCCTTAGGCAACCTTGAACACTGTACTTGATCACAAGCATCATGCACATTATGATGGGCGTGCAATGTATTACTAGAGACCGCAACGATGGCTCAACCCCTGGAGCAGCACTAGACTACAGCGCCATGTGATGAGGATGCATGACTTGTGCAACACGGTGTGTGTAAGTATAGTTGACGTCCGGGGGTTAGTTAGTTAGTCAGTTAGTTTGTTTGTTTGTTGTTGTTAGTTGTTACATAATGCAGGTTATATATCAAGCACATAGTTCCTGGTGCTCACGCTGGGTTCGGACATGTTGGGGCGGAAGACCAGCTTCTGGCCACACAGGCGTGAGTACTCCTGGGGAAGGGACGCCACCAGGGTGCTGCGCAGCGTCTCGTTGGAGACCTGCAGGCAGCATAGTGGAGCAGGAGGCAGCAAAAACACATCAAGACTGGGGTGTAAACGGGCCACACTGCAGGTTGAGGACGGGGGCTCGAGGAGCGGGTGAAATTACACCCGCCCACTATTAGTTACGACATATGCAGATCACAAGGCTTCCCCTCAACTCACCAGGGCCTCTGTGAAGTTGAGAGTATCCATGGCCCCCATCTCATATGAGAATACGAGGCTGCTGGTCTTGGCAGAGACAGTGTTGCCAGTGGATGTGCGCAGGCTGCCCCATTGTCCATTTGCCACCCATCGGGCACGCACGCTTCCAAATACCTGCGAGTGGTGCAGCCAGCGACAAAGACAGCGACCCATTCTGCGCATTGATGCTGTCAGATGCCAGCCAGCCAGCCAGCCGGCCAGCCAGCCGGCCAGCCAGCCAGCCAGCCAGCCAGCCAGCCAGCCAGCCAGCCAGCCAGCTGCCCAGCCAGCCAGCCGGCGGCTACCAGGGGCTCACCTGACTGGCACATGCCATTTACAGGCCAGATCGGGGTCCGCACAGGCTCGAGGGACTCACACAGTGCAGGGATGCCGTCAGGAGTGCACCATCCGCACAACCAAAGGCACACACCTGCTCCTGGATTGTGCCCAGGGCTGCCTGGAAGCCAGACTGGAGACTGTTGATCAGTGCCGTCTCATTGGGGGTGCCATATGGGTTGAGCCAGCCATCCTGTCCGCTGATTGCGGACAACGACGACTGCAAAAATAACCGGCAGACCCAGGACTCAGCTAAATGAGACTGGCTAAAAGAGACAGTTGAATATGATGCACAGTACGTATGGCGTGGGTCATGCCTGGTGCAGCGTGAGTCAGCAAGATCGCTGGGGTGGCTCATGTGCAGCCCAGTCTGTGCTCTATCTGGGCACAGCCACATCATAGTGACAGAGCCCTCATAGCCACACACCAGGAACGGCTCATACGCCTCGCAGGTGTTGTTGGGGCCAGCGCAAAGGAAGCTCACAGGCCGAGGCACGTACACGTCACCAGCTGCAATGCTCCCATCCCTTGGGACGTAGATGGGGCCATTGGAAACGACTGCAAGTGGAAGACGGTGACAGGCACTATGCCGTACTGTGCTGCACTGTTGCGAATGGTATTGCTCTTACTGTATTGGTATGACTGCAGTACAAGGAGGAGACCGGGGCAGCGGCAGCTCCACAGACCTTTGGGAACGGCTGCAGCTAGTCAAACCAGGAGGAGCTGGCCCAGCACACTTGTCTGGCCCAGTGCTTTCACTGAATGACAAGCAGTACAGATGGTAATAATAATAACACGGCAGAGCAGTACAGATGGTGCGTGGAGGCATACTTGCACCCACCCTGGGTGAAGTTTGCCGCGTCCTCGCAGTAAAAGACCAGCGCGCTTGAGGGGATGGAGGAGTTGGTGGAGGCCAGGGAAGGCAAGCCTGTCACATAGATGGCACCTCCACCTGCCGACCAATGCAACGATGAGGGCGGCAAGCACGCAGGTAGAACACTGGGTCAGGCGGGCCATCCCCAGCAGCCAACTTGCGAACGAGAAAGGCCACAGCCGACTGGGAGGAACGCAGGCCACACCGGCCCCAGCACTGCCCAGAGCAGCAAGCAAGCAGGGCCTCGGGGACAATTGGCACATCTAGGTACGGTTGAGCAATACAATTGACCTTCATCGATTGTATGTACCACTCACATGTGCGGCCAGGCAACCCCTCTGTGTTCACGCTAGAAAGGATGGCGGACATAAAGAGGGGTCCAGTAGACTCATCCAGCAGCTGCGAGCAAGTACGTGGAGCAGGGTACACGTGAATCAGGAGGCAAGCCTCAGGGCAGGCTATGGCTTTGGGGAACGCGCTGCAACCAAGCAGGCCATATTGATGAAATATGAATGCAGCATGTAGATGAATCTGCGAAACGCCGTGTTACGGCTGGTGTGACGTATCATATTTATTACCGTACCGTATATAGAAGAAATGTTTCAGACCTGTTCCACGCAAGATCTAGTGTGCTAAGTGTCGGTGCGTCCCAGATGTCTGGGCAAGTGCTGGATTGCTGTACTGCCGTACTGCCTGCGCGGAGCAGCGCAACTCACCGCCGACTCCACTTGCAGGGCGTCGGAGTAGTTGAGGCTCGTGAACACATTGACTCGTGCGTAGCTAAATCCGGAAGTGTCGTTGTCCCTAAACGATACCGAGTTGGTGTAGTTGAAGTAGCTGCAGGGCCAGTCAATAAAGGGAGGTTAGCCAGGGTCAAGCACGAGGGCAAAACAAGGGTGTGATTCTTTACTTGGAGCTGGAGTTAGGTTTGATACATTCTTGTTTGGGCAGGTCAGCCAGGACCACATCACGTCAGCAACAACACGCCACAAAGAAGCAAGTGCAGTGAGCTGTGAGCAGCCATGGAGAAGGCCGGTGTGACTGCTGCGGGTGATTTGTGTACTGGGGACGCACACAAGGCCATCAATTCAGAGTCCATCGACCCAACTGGAACAGCAAGCATCTACCTGGCCGGCCAGCACCTGGGCACCTAGACCTGACCTAGACCTGGGCACCTAGACCTGGGCCGCTCCCAAAGGAGGTGAACGGCTACTCGCCAGGCTCCTCCTCCAGGTTGTCAGTCAGGTTGTGTGCTGGGGTCATGGGCCCCCTGCCTTGGCCTTTGGCTGCAGCTCCCTGGCTTCAGGCGATGCGCCCGCCCTGCGCCTGCTGCGCCTGATGGGCGCCTCCTCCTCCCCCTCCTCCTCCTCCCTCTGCTTCCTTTTGCTCCTCTGACTCATTTTAACGTGGTGGTGCCCTTTCAATTCGGGTAGGTATTCCCTAAACCCTAAACCTTAAACCCTAAACCCTAAACCCTAAACCCTATTGATTCCCCAGGTGGTGCGGCACCTACAAACTGATGTGGCAGAGCAGCCAGGCCACTCACTAGTTGGTGCTGGTCTCCTTGTCCAGGCTCACGTCCCGCTCAAGCACCTGGGGCCACCACAGAGCGTGCAGGCAGGAGGTGTCTTGCATCAGATGCTATAGGTCAGTTCGTGCGTCTGCGTGAACAGCCTGCAGACAGCCTGGCTTGAACAAGGGAAAACAGGAGCAGGGCGTGCTTGATTTGAGGGGCAGGCAAGCTTCTGGCTGCACGACTGGCTGAGCAGGGAAGGCAGCAGGGAAATGGCCTGGCTTTCGATCCGTTGGCTGTGCTGAGTGCACGTACCACGGACAGCGTGGCATTGAATGCCTTCCCAAAAATGCCGGCAGAGCGGAGATCATACGAGTAAGGGCTTGGGGACATGATATCAAAGTAGAAGTAGAGGCCCGCAATGGACGGGGGAGGGGAGGGGGGCAGGGCGGGGCCCCTAGGAGGGAAGGGTGGCCTTGGGGGCGATGGTGGAGGTGGGGGGTTGGAGGAGCAGGCGCACAGGGCCGGGTAGTTGGTGTAGAAAACTGGCAGGGGGGAGTAGTCAAAACGAGTGGCTGCAGGCGAAGGGGTGCAAGGTGGATGTATCACATTGTCCTGACACGCAGCGGAGATGGTCCGGTGCGTTGGCAAACATGGCCCACATGACAGGATCAGCTTCATGCACCACTTCCAACCTCAAGCTGTGCCGGTCACACGGCTGGTCTGGCATGGTCAACCTGCTAATGCATCCTTGACACACATCACAACAGCTGTCCACGCACCTTCGCAGATGAGTGCAGCCTGCCAGCCACTGTTCAAGTAATCACTGCTAAACCCAAAGTCATCGGCAATGACCTGCAGGCATTGCAGGTGCAGGATAGGTGGCAGACATACGTACGACCACTACAAAATGACGATTGTGAAAGGAGGTCGTCATGCGGCCCCATCTGACCCGCTCTCTCTTGCTGCTGGTTCTATCACCTCACCCACCAACTAATCTATGGCCCGTCGGCTTGGGTGTCAGGTGAAACTGAGCGGCCACCTGGCACTCAGGTGTGCACCAGTGTGTGTACTGGTGTACACTACTTGAGCCACACCAGTACACACCTGGTTTGCCTCAGGTGTGTGCTTCAGGCACACACCTGAGTAATGTATGCCTCAAGTACTTGAAGCACACAGTACTTGAGTGCTTCAAGTACTGAGTGCACTTGAAGCACTGTACTTCTGTACAGCTACACAGTTCAGGGGATCCAGGTCTGCAGAACACCTGCCTGGCATGCACGGGGATCTAAGACATGCTTGCACACCAACCTCAGCATGTAGGGTAAGCTCAATCATATCACCCACCTTGACATACATAGGGATGACAGAGCCGCAGGGGCTGATTGTTGCACTGGTCAGGCCCTTGCCCAGGGAAGTGATCAGGGCCGCCTTGGACGCGTTGGTGGGCAGGGGTGGGAACGGCGTGTTGGGGTCCAGCTCATAGATGTAACTGTTTGTGCCAAACTTGGAGATTGTCCGGAGAACACTGGAATTCAGGGCTGGGGGCAGCACAAAGCGCGTCCACCTGGGTGCAGGTTGTGGTCGTGCAGTGGGTGCGGTGGGAGTGTTCATGTCTGAGGGGTGGGGTCTTATGTGGTTGCGGCTTGAAGTTTAGCGCCCGAGGTTCAAACTGAGGGCACTATGTTGAATTGACCTCACCCGGATGTCAAACAAACACACCCAAGTTACCTGCACCTATTCTTGACATCTGTGCTGCTGGAGTTGTTTCAAAGGCATGCACAACAGCTTAGGAACAGGGCTTGGTGCCACACCAGCCAGTCACATGGCTGAATGCTGTAGCTGTCAAGCGTTGCCGCTTCAGCATAGCAGCAAAGGGACGCAGCTGAATGTTGTGCATATGATACATATATGTCATAGCAGTCATACATGTACAAGACAACATATGATACATATATCTCATACATGTACAAGCAAGCGCAGTGCCCTGCATCCAACTGGGATTCAGATGTGTGATGATGGCAGCCCGTTGTGTGACCAGGTGAGGATGACTCACAGGTAGGGGAAGAGCTTGCCAGCATACTCGTCACTCAGGTAGCCGGTATAGCCTGAGTCGTTCCTCTGGAAGCATCTGATGCCATCCAAAGTGAGGTCCTCTCCGTACGCCTGTGTCCAATACAGTACATGCAACCATCATAGGCAGTACAGTAAGCACACAGTACACTCTCACCGCTGCCAGCACAACACATGCAAGGCACCAAGGCATCGAGCGCACGGTCATCCAGCCAGACAAGGACAGCAGCGTTCCTTGAATCAACTGCCCTTTCCTCCCAGTAAGGCCCTGCTTCCTGCGCACCAGCATCAGAGTGTTGTTCACAGCCGCCACAGCTGCCTGGCAGCTAGATGATTGGGCAGGGAAGCCAATGAGGTTCCCCTGTGGGTGATGTGCGGGCGATGTGTTGTTACAGTGCTGCCGGTGGGTCAGTGGGACGAGTGGGTATATGGGCATGGTCATCTGCAAGCTGTCTCCGCAGCCAAGCCATGCCAAGAAGAAGCAGCAGCCAGCCTGTGAGTGGCAAGTGACAGGCCACAGGTCGAGAGCACACACTGGTGGCTCGGAGCTGAACTGAGCTGAGCTGGGCTGGGTATAGTTGAGCTGAGCTGAGCTGAGCATGAGTGCATGCCAGATGATCCACCCACATATGCCGCTGACGCAGGCAGGCATGCACTCATTACCCGCACATACCGTTGGTACTGCTGAGCACATGCCTTGCGGCAAGGTGCAGGAGACGTTCCATGGCAGGGTCCATAAGCCAATGTATGGGTTGTAGTAGGTGGTGGGCTCATCATAGAAGCTGGTGGCTGCAGCCACACGCATGATACATAAGCAAACCTAAGGCCAAGCTGAAGAGGCAGGAGAGATGCGCAACACTCGACTGGGTGCAACAAGAGAGGGATACAATGACAGTAGGCATGAATTGGAACAGCTGAGCTGCTGCTGTTGCAGGGTGTTGCACGTGTGCATGCAGGAGCACTCACCGCGCTGGCACTGGTAGTTGTACATGCGCTCTTCCGGAGAGATTAGGCCAAACATGGCACTGGTGCCGCACCAGGCCATGCCACTCTGGCCCAGCACTGCAGAGACTGCTTCCAACAGCGTGCTGTTGAATGTAGTGCCGTTGACGATCTGCAGTACAGGACATGCAGGTGGCAGTACGGGCAGTACAGGTGGCAGTACGGTTGGTAAGACTGCGGTACATGAAGCAACATGCAACCTGGAGAGCTCAGGGTTCTTGCCAGCACAGCCGGAGCCAGCAAGGGTTTGGGGCCCAAGTCAGGCATGAGATGTAGAGGTATGTGGGCTGGGGCACACTGATTGTCAGCAGCAGACACGAACAGTGCTAGCACACTCTTCTGCTTTGAGCTCCTGCTCACCAGCTGATCCAGGGCCTTGACCCAGGTGGCATTCGTGGTGATGTTGGCTATGGACACATTGGCCACAAAAGAGAAGGAGTTGGCCTCAAAGCGCCCCATGTGCCAGTACCGGACTGGGTTGTAGAACTGTGGCGGAGAAGAAGCAGGTTGCAGGCATATGGGGGGATGTGAGAAGCAGGGTGTAACACGGGGTTCGCCAGCAGGGTGCAGATCAAGGCAGCAGGTTAAGAACGAGTAGCAAGGCTGTGGATATGCACGGCATTGCCTTCCTGGACCATCCAGAACCAGGTGCGGAAACCACAAGTCTAACAACAGGCCTATGCGTTGGTGATAGGCAGCGCCACCCACCGTGCTGTTGGGGTTTGACCAGCTGTCATAGCCCCAAGCACTTGGCTGCTCTGCCAGATCCATCCTGCAGCGATCATAAACACGCTCCAGCTTTTGTTTGTATAGATCATGTGCCATGGCAAGTGAACCGTACACAGTATACCTCCATGGCTGTGCATGTTGTGTGTTCTGTACATGTGCTCAAGCACAGTGCTTTTACTGGGTACTGGCACCATTAAATTGGCGGTGTTAAGGTAAGCAGAGCAGGCTGGACAACGCCCTGCTGCTGGTCGCCCGAGCTCACAGGACCTACTCACAGCTCAAAGTGGGAGCAAGCCATGTTGGTGAACTCTGCACCTGGCAGCGCCTGCAGCCACATGAAGCCGCATGCAGCAGTGGTGGCTGTGCGGTGGGTCGCAGTCATCTGTGTCATGCTTCCCAACCACAGTACGGTGTGTTCAAGGTGCCCTTGTGTTCAACCGGAGTGGCATCCGTGCAGCAGCTGATCAGGAACAGCTGCTTACTATATGCATGCATGTAGCTGCTTCATCCCATGTGGTTCAGTCTACATATGCATAAAGGCTCGTAAATGAGGAACGGGCCCTGGGCTACCCCAGGACTGGTGCTGCGCAGCAGGTACCCACACCACCTCCTTTCCATGACTGGATTATGTGGTCGAATCACAAATCACCCCAGATCGCCACCAGGGCCAGGCTGAATGCGCACCATCTTGAAGAGTGCCTCGACCGTGGGGCTCAGCTCCTCACACCTGCAGCCGATGGCAAACAAGCAGGCATGCATGGCGCACTGCATCGTACCAACAGCCCAGTGCACGGCCCAGTAAAGACAATGACCTGACCGGGCTGTAGTGCCTGCACAACACATCAGTGACATCACAGCATAGTGGTGCAGCGGTATGACTGTGCTCACCAGTTCTTGGGGGTTGCAAAGTCGACGGCGAGGCTGCCGCTGTAATCAGTGCTCTCTGCGTGTGGTGGGGTGCCGTACAGCTTGCACACAAGCAATACGACATCGCACATGACTGGATGACCACGGCATGACGTGCATGCATGAGGCAATGCGCACACTGGCATGGCTGCACAGCATGTGGACTGCCGGCTGGCAGGTGCAGCTGCCTGAAGCATGCAGCACTGGGGGGGCCAACGGGTCTAGCTTGGTAATAAGCACCGTCCATCCAGACAGCACAGTGCTTGTCTAGTGCAAGTCAAGCCACTTGAATAAGGACAGCCCGTGTGTGTTTGGTCCTGCTACCTCTCACTCTCACTCACCCTCGACACGGATGTTCAGGAACACAACACTGCAGGCAGAGAGAGCAGGTGGTAGGTGGCCACAAACAATGAAATCAGGCTCAGACGTGCCAACCCCTGCTCAATGGACCATGTGTTGTTCTAGCACCGCCTATCCCATACCTGGTGTCGTTGCCAAAGGGGCGGCCCTTGGGGTACTCTGCATGGCAAGGCGGAGCAAAGCCGTTACTAATGGCAGGTTACCTCATCTGACTCTGGGTAGCACTCGATAAAAAACAACCACCTCAAACAACTGAGCAACTAGGGGGGATGCAAAGCCCGAGTATGCGTGAGACGGTTGTGCATCGGCTAGTGGCTTGGCTTTGCCTGTGGAGAGCCTGTAGCATAGTGCGAGAGCCACCAGCGAACTGCAGATCCAGTGCAAAAGTGTCTTGAGCACAGGCCCAGGGTGTGCTGCCCTGTAGCGACGGAGTGTAGCCGTGCACATGCTGTGCAGGGATGCGAGGGCCATGCACCCGCGTTGGCTATGTGCCATGTCTCACCAGGCTGGTGGTTTGCTGGCTGGGGAATCATGCAAGCAGTACAGCTGAGTCGGATTCTGGGTCCATTCATCTGTGGCGCTCATGTGCCCGGCCAGAGCCCGGCAGCGACCATTGATGGCATCGGTGCTCATCATGAACTCGTGTGCTGTGTTCTGGGCACAGCAGTATGTGTTTCCGCAGCGAGCCATAGCGACGCAGGCGAATGGTCAGCTGACAGCGAGCTGAAACTGCGCATGTCCGTGCCTGCGGCAGCGCGTGTGTGCTGTAGGCCAAGAACTGATGACATCGACGCCTGGCCAGATGTTGACACTTTGCAAATCATTTCCCCGTATCACGTACCAACAGGGTTGTCTCCGTCTTGCATTCTGCGCGAGGCCACCCGCACACGGTCTTGCTGGCTTGCAACATGAAATCTCGCAGACCGCGCCTCTGTAAAGCCTGCAAGCCGCATCATATATCAGGTTACCAGCAGACGTCTTGGCGGATATGATGGACTAGCCCGCCAAAACTTAAGGTCCCTATGTGGGTAACTGTGCGCAGCCACCCGTGGCAGCAGAGCTTTATTTTGTAATCCTAGATGATCTGTGCGTGAGCCGGCCCATGCCAGAGAACTGATGCGCAGTAGCCACCATGTCATGCCGGGGTTCACAGCACGAAGAAGAAGCATAGCTGATCGCAGAGTCATATGTAGGCAAGCTCCAGGCCCTGTTTGCAATATCAACATAACCTTGATTGTAACATACCCACATGGGCTGCATGCAACGGACTTCACTTACCGCAAAGGAGCAGCAGCAGTGAAATCACCGCAAGGTGGACCTGCGCTGCTGACGCACGTCTGGCTTGTCCCATGGCTGCTCCGGAGCCAACAGTATGGTGCACCATCCAGGTCGGCGTGCACAAAGGGGCAATTTCACAGAGATCAGGCCGCGGTTATGTCGACAACAAGCGCGCTCACCGCGTATCATTTCAGTTTTCCTCATAGTCCCTCACAGACCGGGCGGTGATCTGCACGTTGCGCGATAAAATCAGACACCCGTGCTCCACACATGCTAAAAAGCCTATGTGCGCTATCTGACAGGAGCTGAAGACAATGTCCGGCAGCCTGTTGGAAGAAGACTTGAAGTCAGAGCAACACAGCATCCGCAATGCTGCCTGACGATCTGCCAATTCATATGCAGCTCATTAACTCTGGTGTCTGACCTAGTGTGTGCTGCAAACTTGGCTCACATGCAACTTCAAGGGCTCATTCAGATGGGCAGAGCATGAATGAAGGCCAGAGGCACGCCCGCGCCACCCCATGCTTGCATGGCATGCTTGCATGGGATACCCGTCTCAGGCGCACAGTGCCCTCCGCCAATCTGCAGCAGCAGCGGCAGCAGTGTTTCCGCACAGCAAGAACATACCTGGGGAACACGAGGGCCTGTAGCAAAGCTGCTCTCAACTGTCGCTCCTTGGCTGTCCACACCTCCAAAGCCTTTGTATTGTGTTAAGGGGTGTGCAACGTATCCATGTGAACTTTCACGAATTTTCAAGGTTGGGAGTTGGTCACCATCCATCAGGTGAGAGATAGTGCCAGCACCCAACACGTAGATCATTATGTCACTTGTACAGCTTTGTCAGCGCGACCAGCACTCGCAGGCCCAGACGGTAGCCCATACAGTATGGGCCCACAGGCCCACAGCCCCATACAGGAGCCCATGCAGTACGCCCACATGCCCATACAGTAGCCCCTGTAGCATCACTTGAACACAAATAAAATTGTGGGATTGGGAGCATTGGGCACATCCAGGTACTTCCGGTGCTTCATACTGTACGTACTGTCCATACCACACTGTATCACACACCCTCTTTTGATTTTCAGTTTTAGTTTCACTGAACACACTTTCGTTCCCCACGCGTTAGGTTATGTGTGCGGGTGCGTCACCAGCTGGCAATCCCCGCCATGCTCATCGTGCATGCTCATGTTGGCACTTGTATGGTGTAGAGTTGGCACAGTATACCACTGGGACAGGTGAGCAGTACATGCTCGGCAGCGCAGCGTGCAAGGCACACGCAGTGTGCAGACGGAGTGTGCAGGCGGACGTAGGGCTCAGTGTGGTGCTGCTGCGTGCTCCCGCTCATTCAGCGGCGTTGTTGCCTAGCTGCTATAGCAGTTGAGAGCCTGCGTCGTGGCGTCATGGGGCACATAACGGCCATGTGCACTTGCTGACATTTACAGCAGCAGTGTACCACGTCGGCAACGAACCTCAGTTGTGCACCATGACACATACACCAACACAGATGCCTTGCCCCGATAGCTGCACCAAAACTCCCCGCACATACACACACTCATACTGAAACCCACACGGATGCCAACCAGGGGCACTATGCACACTACAATCTGTACCCTGTAATCCATCCAGCCTGCGATCACCATCACTACGTAGTATTTTGTGATCACTGCACCATCATACATGGATCAGCTTGATCACTGCAGCATCTCAGTCAGTACCTCCGGCTGTGCTAGGAAGTCAGCCGGCCGCTTACCTGCGCCATTCCTAGCATTGGGATCGCATCCAGCATCCACCAGTGCTTTGACCAGCGCAGGGGAGGGCTTGCCATCAGCGCACAGCGTGTGCAGCAGCGTCGAGCCCGGCCCGTCCAGCCCCACACACTCCCCAGCTGCGCCGCCCAGTGCTGTGATGCATGAAATCACCCATGCAGTGGTGTCATCATCGGGCACGGGGCTGCTGCCTGGCCCCGCAGCTGACACTGCTGTGAGGTGCAGCTGCAGCGCGTGACGCAGGGGGGGCCACCCCTGGGGCCCACCCCGCATGTTCACAGTCTTAGCAGCTGACTTGGAGGACAGGAGGGCGTGCAGCAACTCCACGAGAGCATTCACGCTGGGGGTGGCCGCCGCTGCGCCACCCGCGCCGCCCGCAACGGCCGTGATGGCTTGCAGCGTGAGGATGAGCGGCGTGGATTGGTGCAGCTCTGGGTCTTGAACCTCCACCTTGGCCCCTTGGGCTACCAGCAGCTTGGCCAAGCTCGCAGCTGCTATGGGCACCTTGGGGGCATGATGTGTGAGCACGAACAGCAGGGGCATGGTGCCCGCAGCATTCACGGCCCTGTTCACGAGCACTGAGCCCATGCCTGCGGCTGTTGCCTGCTCCATAATCTTGGACCCCAGCTTCAGGGCGTCTGCAGCCACGGGGTTCGCGATGGCAGCAGCCAGTGGGGCCTTTTCTGGGGAGGCTGCCGCTGTGAGGGCCGCTGTGTTGCCTGACGCCACTGCAGCTGCCAGCAGGGCATCCACCACAGCTTCCAAGGGGCCAGACCTCCAGTTGGGGGAGGGTGTGACTGCGAGTGAGAGGGGGGTCTGGCCCCCCGGCTCGTTGAGGGCAGCTAGGTCACACTCCTTGAAGCTGATGAGCGTCTTGACCAGGGCCAGCTGTTGGGCTGCTACAGCCATGTGGAGCAGCGTGCCACCCAACGGGCCACGTGCGTTGAGCACAGCCGCCACTCCGTTGGGCGTGGCCTTGGACTTTGCAGCCGCCGCCAGCAACAGCGGCACCAGCTCCATGTGGGCAGTTACTGGCAGGGAGGTGAGGATCCATGGCACCAGCAGGCCTCCACCGTCCCCAGGCACGGGCAAGCTGAAGTTGTTCCTCGGGTCCTTGACCAGCAGCTTGCAAGCCTCTACATCCCCCTTCCCAGCAGCCAGCATGCGCAGGGAGATGACGAGAGGTGTGGCGGGCGTGGCGCATGCCGCCTCTGCTGCAGCAGTCAGAATGCAGCCAGAGGGCTTGGTGCCAGAGGTGCCTGCCACAGCGTTGAGGTCCAGCTTAGGCACTGTGGCCTCAAGCAGGAGCCTAAGCAGGCCAGTGTCAGACATGGCGGCGGCTGCATGCAGCGGTGGCAGCCCATGCACATGGGGGATGCCGAGCGGATCATTCACCACGGTCTCCGCAACGCGCAGCAGCTCCGAAACCACCGCGCCCTTGGCGGACCGTTCGGCTGCGCCGCTGGTCGCCCCCAGGTCCCACCGAGCTGCCAGGGCAATGTCCAGTGGCGTGCGCCCTTGGCTGTCACGCGTGCTGCATGCCGCGCGCAGGGGCGCAGGCACCAGCACCGACTGTACCAGTGCCCCCACCGCCTCGGCATCCTGTGCAGCCGCCAGGTGAAGCGCTGTCTCACCCGTCCGCTCATACACCACGCTCACGTCCGCGCCAGCCCCCACCAGCGCTTTCACGCCCGTGGTGAACCCGGCAGCCAGCGCTGCGTGCAGAGCGGGCCGCCCATCTGCAGACCGCACGTCCGGGTCCCCCTTGCGCACGCCCAGAATCAGCTGCACCATCGGTAGCTGCCCACACAGCAGTGCGATGTGCAGGGGGGCCAGCCCCACTGCCTCCTTATCCACCAAGGGCGGTGCTTCCGGGAGCTTGCGGTTCAGGTCGGGAGTCCCGCGCTCCAGCATCGCATTCACCACAAGCTTGGCCCTGCTGCTGATGCTGGCACCCGTACCTGTGGTTGACAGCTGACGGCTTGCATGACGGAGCTCCCTCCACATGTGCGCCAGCCCAATCTCAAACGCAGTCAGGCCTGCCTTGTTGACTGCACCCAGCGCCTTGTCAACAGCAGCAGGGCTGGAGGTGGAGAGCAGCGCCCGCACGAGCTCAAGGCTACAAGCCATGGCAGCTGTGTGAAGCGGAGTGTCACCTGTGGTGGGGTCTATGACTGAGGTGTCCGCCCCTGCAGCCACCAGCAGGTCCACTGGCTTTGCAGCAGCAGCCAGCGCAGCCTGGCCCAACCCAATAGGAGCGGCCAGCTGGACTGCCAGCTGCAAAGCAGACAACCCCGCGTTACTGGCCACAGATGGGTTGGCCCCCTTGGCCTGCAGCAAGGCCTTCACCAAGTCTGCATTCTGGCTCAGAATCGCCACGTGCAGGGGCGGCAGCCCGTGCAGCGCCTGGGGCACCGCACCGCTGTCAGGCACTCGCCGGGACGTGTCACAACGGCCTGACTCGACCAGCAGCACTGCTACTGCCGCGGCGGCCTCGGGCGTCACGGCCACTGCTGGTTGTGATGTCAGCCAGGCGGACGCGCTCACTCCACCATGGCCCTGTGACGCCGTGACGCTTTGGGTGGGGTTGGCCGAGCTGCCTGGTGCTCCCCCATGTGCTCCTGCTGCTGCTCCTGCACCTGGGCCCTTGGCCCACAAGAGGACGAAAGCCATGTCCTGGGGGTTGAGCCCGGCCAGATTCAGTGCCTCAATACCAGAGCCAGCCCCTGCAGCAGCACCCGGCACGCCAACTGCCGCTGCTGCTGTTGTCACCGCCGACGTGACTGCAGCTGCAACGGACTGGGCAGCCATAGCAGCCGCAGCCACATGGTTGTGTGAGGCGGCTTGGTTGGAGTTGGGCTCCATGCCCTGGCTGCCGGCATGTGGCGTGCCCAACAGAGCCTTGATGACATCTGCATGGCCGCCCTGTACTGCCAGGTGCCATGCACTATCCCCAGTTGCCGGGACCACCTGCATGCACAGCAGCAGCAGCAGCAGCATGCCCCGATTGATTGCATGAAGCTGCCCTGATTGATTGCATGAATCCACCTGAGTCAACGGCTGATGGTGGGCATGCTCGTAGAGCCTGCACCGCACCAGATGCAAGCCATGGGCAGCTGTGCATGACTGCAGCTGTTTAAGCTGTTCCCAACCCCTTACAAGGAATGCAGGCAAGCAGCGGTAAACACCCCCTACATGAATACCTACCCTTACAAAAACATGCAAGCATATCACAGCTGCGTGTACCACGGCCGTCCTGCCCCGCACCTTAGCCACATCTGCTCCAGCCTTGAGCAGCTCCACCACAACAGGCGCTGAGCCCGCACGTGCCGCCGCATGCAACGGCGTGCTGCCATCTGCCGCCTCCTTGCGCACGTCCGCGCCTCGGGCAAGCAGCAGGGTCACAAGCTTTGTGCTGTGCAGCTGAATGGCCACCTGGGGTTACAGGGAAGGTGGCGGGAGGGGAGGAGGAGGGAAGCAGGTGGGCGGGCTGAGCAGAGTACGTACGGGTGGAGTGATGATGGATTGCGCTAGCGAGGGGTGCGCATGCTTCGGGGTGGTGGGTCCGGAGATGACGTGTGCGAGCATGGTTGAGCACGAGATGTGGGAGCATGATCTGGAGAGGTGTGTACGCGGATGACCTGGCATGTTGCAAGGATGATGCTTCGTGGATGGCGAGAGGGGGCAGCCCGTGACTGGCTGAAGGCTTGTGCAGCATAACATTTGAGGGCGGGTAGAGGGGGCGGCATGTGATGCGCATCCAGCAGCCGGCCAGTGCCTGCAGCACACAGTACACGTGAGCTCTGCAGCGATTCAGGTAGGTGTCATTGAAAGCTGGGGTGCCGTGAGAATGCACTGCATTCACTGACTGCATGCTGTAATTACCTGAAGAGGCAGCTGGCCATGCAGTTCGCGCGGCAGCGCCGGGACCGGGGGCAGTGGTGTGTTGAGGTCTGCAAAGCCCCCCTCCACCAGGCACGCCACCACATGGCCTGGCTGTGGGACAAGCCCTGCAGTTTCAAGGGGTGCGTCCAAGGGGTCTCCAGGGTGCCTGCCCTCCGACTGCTGTGCTACCCACAGCCGGGCTAGACCGATGTCCAGCGGAGTGCAGCGTGCCTTGTTGGCACCAGCCAGCGCCGCAGCGCCTGCTGCCTCGAAGCCCCCCACCGAGCGCGTACTGACCGCACCCACACCGCCGCCGCCGCCACTGCGAGCCGCGGGACGTGTTGCAAGCGCCGTCATGAGTCCCAGGTGGGAGGCATCAGCTGCGATGTGGAGTGGGGTGTCCCCAGAGGTGGGATCCACTGCCAAGGGGTCTGCACCCTTGGCCACCAGCAGGCCAGCAGCATCCACACGTTGCATGCGTGCAGCCAAGTGCAGCGGGGTCACGCCGTTCGTGGCTGCCAGGCCCGGCTGTGCTCCGCCCTCTGTCACGAGTGCCTCCAGTAGCTGTATGTCTTGCAGCTGGAGGGCTACCATGAGAGGTGTCTGGCCTTGGAGGGGCATGGGCACTGCGTCCGAGGCCGGCAGCGTGTGGTTGGGCTCTGACTTGCCCGTCCTCACAAGAGCAGTCACCAGCTGCTGCTGTGCAACCAAACGAGGGATGTCCCGATGCTCCTGAGCGGCCAAGGAGTACAGCAGCACCAGGCCCACATCTAGGGGCAGCAGTCCCACCCGGTTCACGACCGCAATGCCTGCAGCTGCACGAGCAGCCCCAGCCCCAACAGATACCCGCTCCCCCTGTGCCACTGGTGCCCCCAGCAGCGCCTGCACCACCTGCAGCTGCCCCTGCCCCGCAGCCATGTGCCACACAGTGTTGCCAGAGGACGGATCCACGGCCCCGGTGTCTGCACCCGCTGCCACGAGGGCAGCCACTGCGGGGACAAAGCCAGTGTGTGCTGCCAGGTGCAGGGCGGTTGTATTGTTGGCGGCAGCCTCATTTGGATTGATGCCTGGGGTGGTCAGGAGGGCCTCCAGCAGCAGTTGGCTGTGCAGCATCACCGCAACCTGCAGGGCGGCATGCAGGCAGCAAGCACAGCAATACAAACACTCGCTCGCTACTGTCTAGGTCCAGTGCATTACTTTGGTGTGGTTTCTTCGCATCCTTGTTTTCACCGGTTAATGTATCACGTGCGCGTTGGATTCTTGGTGCAGGCCCCAGGAGCAAGCATGGCGCTGGGCAAGGGTGTATGAGGTGTGTGACTGTGTGTGTGGGTGCGGGTGTCGTGTGGGGAGTTGGGGAGTGGGGTCAGCTGACATGTTGCTGTGCTCGGAGCGCGGGCAGCCCATGAGCACAAAACACTTGAAGACTTCGTGACCTGCAGGCCTGGAGGCCACAGTAAGAACAGCTCAGGCCACGCTCTCCCACCTGAAGGGGCACCAGCCCTTGGAGCTTCACATCCACTGCGTTGCTGGCAGGCAGCCTCCTGTTTGGCTCCAGCCCACTGACTTGCGTGAGCAGCACACTGATGACTGCAGCAAACTGGGGATCTCCAGGCGGGGCTGGTGCCTGGAGGTTGGCTGCTGCCATGGGGTCTTCAAGCACTGCTGGGTCCACAGGAGGAAGGGGTGCACCGCCCCCACTTGTGGCTTTCCTAGCCTTGGGGTTGGCAGCTGCGGCGGCAGCGGCTGCTGCATGTGATGCTGCCGCCGCGGCCTGTGCCTGGGCCTGGGCCCACAGGTGTGAGAGGGCAAGCTCGAAAGGTGTGACCCCCGCTTTGTTGACCGTCCGGATGCCTGGCAGGGGTGGGGCAGCTGGCCTGCCCTTGCCACCCGCAGCTGCACCACCACTGCTCCTGGAGGTGGGAGTAGTGCCTGGTGCTGACAGAGAAGAGCTGCTGGACATAAGGGCCTGAAGCACTGGGAGGTCTCCCTTGCTTGCCACGATGTGCAAAGGGGTGTCCCCGCTGGCAGGGTCCACAGCCCCCACATCAGCACCTGCTGCCACCAGCAGAGCGGCAGCCTCTGCAAAGCCCTCCTTGGCTGCGGCGTGCAGCGGCGTGGTGCCGTCCGCGGCCGTTTCGTTGGCACGCGCGCGGCCCGGCCCAAGCAGCAGCCGCAGCAGCCGCGTGCTGTGCAGCTTGACAGCGGCCTGCAGGGGCAGCAGCCCGTGCAGTGCCGGGTCGATCGTGCCGGCGGCTGGGATGCGCGCGTTCGTCTCCGCGCATGAAAACTCAACCAGCATAGCCACCAGCACTGCCTGATAGAGGCCAGCCGGCACCGGTGCTCCTGGCTGCTGCATGGCCTGATCAGGAGCCAGCGGGTCATTTGCCAAGGGCAGAGGGCCAGCAGCCTTGCACACGGCCCACAGCTTGCCAATGGCCACTTCCAACGGGGTAGTGCCCTGCTTGTCTCGGGCCATGATGCCTGCAACAGCGCGTGCCACACCGCCTGCTGCTTGAACTGAAGGCGGGTTCTGGGAGGCGGTGGGGGAGGTGGGGCTCGTGGTGGTTGCGCCGCTGGCCAAGGTGGTTGAAGGAGACGGCAGCAGCGGCGCGAGGGGGTTGGGCACGCGCAGCAGAGCAGCGAGCACGGCGACGTCGCCCCGGGCCGCAGTGATGTGTAGAGGGGTCTCACCCGAAGCCGGTGCCACGGCGCCGGTGTCCGCGCCGGCGGCGATCAGGGCCTCCACGCCCGGCGCAAAGCCGGCCGCACACGCGGCGTGCAGCGGCGTGGTGCCGTCCGCGGCGGTGTCGTTGGCGCGTGCACCAGCGGGGCCCAGCAGCAGCTGCAGCAGCCGGAGGGAGCGAACGCGGACTGCAAAGTGCAGCGGCAGCAGCCCATGAATGTGGACCTCCAAACTGGGGGCTGCTGGCAGCCGCCTGTTCACGTCCGCCCCTGCATGCTCCACCAGAGCCGCCACCACCTGGCCGTACTGAAGCAGCTGCGCCGACAGCGCGGCCTGTTCGGCCGCATTCTTGGAAGTGGGGGCGATGAGCAGGGGGTCCTGCAGGCCTGCAGCCCAGTCCTGGGTTTCATCCACTGGGCCGTTCTTGGCATTCTTGATGGAGGGGGCCGCTGCACGCGCCATCGTCGGCTGAGCAGCCAGCTGTGGCGCCCCTGCCACCACTTGGCCCCACAGCTTGCCCAGGGCCACTTCCAGAGGCGTCATGCCATGCTTATCCTCTGTGTGGGCCCCTGGCACGTAGTTTCCATTCACCTGGGAGGGCTGGGAGTAGGGGTTGGTGCCAGGGGTGAACGCCGCCGTGGTGCGGGCCGCAGCGCCGGCTGTGCGCCACTTTGCTGCGGCCGTGCTGCTGCCCCTGCCGGCTGCGGGCGCACCAGTCGCGCCGCCGGCCGCGGCCCCGGCAGCACCCGAGGTACTGATGCCGCCGATGCTCGTCCGCACAGGCCCGCCCGCGTTGGACCCAGCTTCGGCCGCAGCCGTGGGTCCCAGGGGCAGGGGCGAGGCGGACAGGAGTTCCAGAACCACCTGGATGTCCCCCTTGGCAGCTGCCATGTGCAGAGGGGTCTCACCGGATCCAGGAGCAACAGCACCGGTATCAGCACCTGCTGCAACAAGCTCACGGGCAGCAGGGGCGTAGCTGCACAGTGCAGCGGCGTGTAGTGGGGTGGTGCCGTCCGATGCCGTGGCATTGGGCGCGGCGTGACCTGGGCCCAACAGCAGTTGCACGAGGAGCGCGCTCTTCATCATGACCGCCACGTGCAGCGGCAGCAGGCCGTGCAGCGGCTGTGCGACCGCTGCAACGGGCGGCACGCGCTTGTTGGCGTCTGCGCCCCCATGCAGCACGAGCAGGGCGACGACGTTCGCGTGCTGGGGCGTCACGGGGGTCAGTGCCCCCCTGGCTGAGCCGCCGTCCATACTGGATTTCCCGGCCTTGGCCTCCCTTGCCCTCCCTCCGAAGAAGAAACTCCTCTTCTTCTCCACCTTTTCAGCCACAGGCGGGCTGCTGCCCACATCTTCAGCAGTGACCCTTGGGGACGTGAGCGGGGAAGCAAACGAGCTGGCTCCGATGCTATTGGCAGCTGCTGCCGTTTGGGCCACCTCCTCTGCCTCCAGGACTCCAGCCAGGGGGTCGACAGGGGGTGGGGGTGGCTGGCCCTTGGGCTGTGCCAGAGCTGGTGTGGAGGTGACAGCATGCCATAGCTTGGAAAGGCCCACTTCCAAAGGTGTGAGCCCCTCCTTGTTAGGCAACCCAATGCCTGGCACAGGAGTGGGGGCATGGCCTGGTCTGGCACCTCCTGTAGAGGTGCTGCTGCCTTGGTGGGTGGTGGGAGCAGCCGTGGCAGAGGCGGCAGGGGAGCCGTCGAGGGGCTTAGTCAGGAGCAGTGCGCGCATGCACGCCGCGTCCCCCAGCGCCGCGGCCATGTGGAGCACGGTGTTGCCTGTTGTGGTGTCGATGGCGCCGATGTCGGCGCCCGCTGCGACGAGCGCCTCCACCGCGGGTGCAAAACCGTGCTGCACCGCGACGTGCATCGCCGTGAGGGACGCAGCGTCGACCTCGGACGCGTACGCGCCTCCCGGCCCCAGCAGCAGCAGCACCAGCGCCAGGTCGTGATGGGCGACAGCCACGTGCAGCAGAGGCGTCCCCTCCGCCAGCCACGGTGTTGCTAGCTGGGTGGCGGTCGCCCCCGCTGCAGCGGCCCCCGCTCCCGTTCCAGCGGCCCCAGTGCCTGCAGAGGCAGCTCCAGTGGTGCTGCTCGTGCCCCCCGCAGAGCCGGCGGCTGCATCACGGGACATGGTCGCTGCGGCCGCCACGGCTACGCTGCGGGAGACGGCGGCCGCGAGCCGCAGCCCCGCCGCTGCGCCCTGCACGTGCACAGGTTAGTTTCGTAATCATGCACATCGATATATTCATATCTATAGTAAGCTGCACCGCAGACGCGCCCCCACCTGTGGACCATTATAATCAGACGCGTTGTGGGTATCTGTGATCTATAATCTGATCTCATTAGTGCACTGTAATCTGACTATGGGCATCCCTGTTCGGGTCCCCAGCACCAGCCCACCTGATTGACCAGCGCATCGAGAATGGGGTAGCAGGGAGCCACACCAACGTGGCGAGCTACAGCGAGGTCCAGTGGCGAGCGGCCATGGGCATCACGGACGGCCAGGTCCACCTTGTGCTTCGCATCCCCAGGGGCAGCAGCCAGGGACGCGAGGTACACGACCAGTGCATCATTGGCTGCCTCGAGGGCAAAGTGCAGCATGGTCCGGCCCTGCGGGTCGCGCGCATTCGCGTCGGCGACTGCGCTGATGGGGGACGACAACTGCGCGGGGCTCGGCGACGCCGCACGGGCCGCCCCCCCTGTACCGCCTGTACCGCCGTCCCCGCCCTGTGCTGCCGTACCGCCTGTACCATCCGTACCGCCTGTACCGCTGGTGGTGGCAGTAGCGGCAGTAGCGGCGGCCGTCTCGTTGGGCTGTAGCAGTTGGCGGACCATGTCCAGTGCACCGGCTCCTGCTGCGATGTGTAGTGCTGTGTGGCCGAGTGCGTCACGCATGTCCATGAAAGGCATGTGCGCCAGCCGTTGGATCAGTGTGACCATGCGCAGGTCATTGGATCGCACAGCCTGCAGAGGGAGATGAAGGGACCAGGAGGAAGTGCATCACACGGGATGCTTGGACACTGGCACAGACAAGTGGCAAGGGACGTGCGTGGGCTGCACAAACAATCAAAAAGTTGGTTACAACGAGCGCATGGCATGTGCTCCAGAATGCATGGTTCCTTTGGGATATGTTACAAGACTAGGCGAGTGGCATGCGGCCACCGTAATGGGCACAAAATCCTACTCACGCAGCCTTTCCAACCGACAATGAACACGGCCCAGGCCCCTACCCGATGCAGCGGGCCGCTGCCAGAATCGTCCATGAAGTTGACGTCTGCTTTGCCAGCCTTCAGCAGCAGTTCCCCGAGCTCGTACACGTCGGCGGCCTTCAGCCCAGGCATGGGGGGCGGTGCAATGCCTGCAACGAAGTGCACACAAATACAGGCGGAAATGGCAGCACGGAGGATGATAGGACAGCAACCACCTACAGCACACAACATACAACGTTTCTGGCAGCATTGTACCGCTGCTCCCGCAGCGTGCAGCTGTGGCGTACTGCTGGCACAGCCCACAAACAAGACACCGTGTTGGCCCACAAGTGCGCAGGACCAGAGGCATGTGACCCAACCAGCGCAGTGCACGTACACGCTGCCCAGCCTACATACATACATAGGTACACACACACACACATACATACATACATACATACATACATACATACATACATACATACATACATACATACATACATACATACATACATACATACATACAGCCTACATACATGATGGGCGTACGATGTAACCAACACGCACACATACCCGCCGGCCGCTCCCATTGCTCCCACAGATAAGTGAGTGCGCGCTGGCCCTTGGGACCGGCAGCGTCCACGGGCACCCGGCTGCCCTCAGGCGCCCCAGCCACCAGGTACTGCACCACGGCCGCGTTCCG
>BDCZ01000297.1:68086-80117 GCA_001662365.1 Chlamydomonas applanata | reverse complement strand
GGGGGTTGGGGGCGGGGGGTGGGGTGGGTGGGGTGGGGTGGGGCTCAGGCCTGCAGGTGTGTGGGGCTGCATCCTGCATGTGGAGGGCTGCATGTAGGGAGCACAGCCCTGTTGCGTACTGGCCCACTGCAGCCGCATGGCCACGCGTGCATGCACGTGCACATGCTGATGCTGGTGCAGGGCGTCGTTCTGTGGCCAGCTGGCCATCACCAACTGCTCCCTCGTCAAGGTGGAGTGTGTCAAGGGCCAGGGCCTGCCCGGCCAGATGTCGCGTGTCCCCTTCCTACCTCTGCAGGTGTGCTCACCCGCCGCCTTCTTGTATACACACTACTAATCGTGTTAAGTAGAGTATAACCGTATATATTATATGTATATATATATATGTATATATACACATGATAGTACCCATATGTATGGGTGGGTGGCACAGCTTGAAGCTGCATGCTTTCTGGGAGCCTGTGCATGCTTCCCCGGCGCCCTGAGCAGGAGCTGCTCACCTTGGCTCAAGGGCGGGTGGACACGGTGGAGTCGGTGGTGTGTGCGCGGGTGGGAGGGCGCAGAGATAGGAGCGAGGAGCAGGCTGCTCATATTTTTGCTCACATGTTGCTTCACAAACACACCCACGCGCCCGCCCCATCCAACCGCCCGACCCCACACACACCCCTACCACCAACACCAAAACCATCATCACCACATGAACAATTGAACACGCACACGACCACCAGACGATATATATATATGTGTGTATGTATATGTATGTATATATATGTACACCACATATATATGTACACTATATATAATTATATGCATATAGTGTACATTCATCCGCCCCCTACTGTACCCGCTGCGTGGCAGGCCGTGCACACCAGCCTGCCGTGCAATGAGAAGCAGCTGGCAGTTCAGGTGGAGCTGGATGAGCAAGTGGACTCGGTCTCCTTTGTGGTCGCCCTCTTCTCCAAGCCCATCGCGTTTGGCGGCCTGACGGTGACCAACCCAGACACCTCACAGGTAGTTGGTCTCCTGTACGATTGTACGTGGGCTCATGTGTGGCTCCTGTACGACTCCTGTACGATTCCTGTGTGTGGGCTCCTGTGCGCCTCCTGTACGATTCCTGTGTGTGGGCTCCTGTACGGGGCTCCTGTACGCCTGTAGCAAGCACGAGCTGCGTGCTGCTGGTGGGGCGCTGCGGCGCTCAGGCGGTGCAGCCACAGCCGTGGCTGGCCTCCTCAGCGGCGGGCAGCTGTTGGGGGGCCTTGAGGGCAGGGAGGGGGTGGACTTGGGTCTATGGAGGTTGTGCTTAAGGCTCAGACGTCAGAGTCTGGCAGATTAGAGTCTGGCAGAGTAGAGCCTGGCAGGATCTTGGCCCCCAGCATTGGCACCTGGCACTGCCTCTTGGTGCCAGCTCCTGCCACCTGTCCTGCCAGCTCCTGCCACCTGTCCTCACCACGTCTCATGCGCATGGGCATGGAGCTGCGGAAGTATCTTAGAGGCTGTATGATCTCGTGCGCTCTGTCGTGTGACCTGCCGTGCGATGCTGTGTTCACATGTTATCACACTCCAGGTCGCGCTGTCGTCCGTCATCCTGATGCGTGTGAGCAACCCGCGGCAACGTGCCGATGGGCAGGTGCCTGCCACGATCCAGGTGTCAGACACCCAGCTTGTGGGAGGGGTGGGGGGGCCACTCAACCTGCTGCCTTCTCAGGTGGGTGCTGCTGGGTGCACGGGGCGCTGGGACAGGGCTGAAATACTGAGGCGGGTTGTTAGAGGAGGGCTGACAGTTTGCGGAGGGCACGGGGGACGTGAGCAAGGTGGGGCTGGGTGAGCGCGATGTAGCTGGCGAGGTAGTTGTCCCTGGCGACCCGGTTTTCTCCGTCAGGCTCCGGCATGCAGACACATCTGTGACACGCCGTGTTGTTATTATTATTATTATTATTATTATTATTATTATTATTATTATTAAATATCATTACACCGTGTTCTGGATGCAGAGGCATGCATGTATGGGGGGTAGAGGGGAAGCGCTGCAGGACAGTGCACACTGCACAGCAAATTCTAGGCATGCCAGTGGGGTAGAGCGCGCACATGTGGCCCACCACAGCGCATCACTCATGTACCATGGGGGTACCGCTCGGTGTACAGCTTGATGTACCGCTCAGTACCTGTACCGCCTGGCGCCCCGCAGGTGTTCACGGTCGTACCGCCATACGTGACGGAGGACGTAGTGCCTGCCCCCCCTGCCAAGGACTGCCCCCTGCCTCATCTGGGGGAGCTGTGTGGGGACGACGCAGCAGGGGCCATCGCAGGCATTGCCATTGGTGGGGCAGTGCTGCTGGGCCTCATCTTGGCGGCCCTCATTTATGGCGTGCGCTCAAAGGTATGTGCAGCTGCTGCAGCCGACCAGCTGTGCAACACCTCCGTTCATACACCCTGATCCCTTAAGTTTAGCCTAGGGTTGTGAAGCCTCGCGCTCACAACCCACCCAGCCTCCCACCCCCAACTTCTTGAAAGTAAAAGCTCCTCCGGCAGGGTGCAGCGCCTCACCTTGCATGGCCAGCAGCACTGGTCGGCAGCCTGGTACACATGCTGTACGGTACAGCACACGTGCTGTACGGTACAGTACACATGCTGTACGGTACAGCATGTGGGCACGGTACAGCATGTGGGCTCCGCGGCTGCTGCCGCTGCTCCTGCCCCTGTACCTGCTGCTGCATCCACCCGTCCAGATAGCAAGCACCATGCTTGCGTGCCACCGTGGCCGCGCGCACATCAAGACCCTGGATGCCTTGATGATCACAATGTGATGCCCCCGCCGCTCTCATTCTGCTGCTTCCTTTCACCGACACTTCCGCACTCACGCTGCCACTCTCTTGCACACTCTCTGCGTTTGCAGACGACGCGCGTGGTCGTGATGGATGAGTTTGGTTGGGAGGAGCGGTACAGCAACATCCTGCCAACCAACATGATCAAGTCGCCGTACGCAACGCAGTACAGCAACCCCCTGGCTGCCCCCCATGCGCCGCAGCAGCCCCACGGGCCACTGCCCCCCGGGTACGCGCCCCAGACCTAATGGCCGAGCAGTACAACGGTACAGCAGTAGCAGTGTTACAACAGTACACGGCTGTACAGCAGTACGCGGCGGTACGTGGCGCCCGAGGACACAGCTGGCACGTGCTGTGCACACAGGCTGTAGGTGGTCACACGGATCTGGTCATATGTATCACGGTCACAGGGAGCTGAGCTGCCTCATGGACACGGCATGTGGGCTGTGAGCAGCCAGCAGCCAGCGGTAGAGCCAGAAGCTGGTGCAGCACAACAGGAGACGGGAGGCAGGAGCCGCCCACATGTTACAGCGCAGCGCACCTCCATGCACGGGCAATTGTGTGCACATGGCGCACTGTGCACCTGTAGATATACCTGTAGGAGGCTGTGGCGTCTGGGCATGGTCTGGGTCTGCAGATCAGAGACAGGCGTGGCGATGAGCCAGGTGCTCAAGGAAAAACAGCCAAGAATGGGCGGTGCGGATTCATGCACGCGCGTTGCTCCTTTGGTGCAGTCTGTGCAGCTTGGTCAGCTCCTTGCGATGGCGCAACTGAGGCGCAATTGAGCGCTGTAGCCGCAGACTGCTGAGTGCATGAGTGCAGCATCTGGCATTGGGAACAGGATGCCGATGTGCACGACAATCAGCCTCTGGGGGAGTATCTTCCAGGGCCACTTGGAGATCTGCCTGTAGATGGCCACCAGCACTGCCACCTGGCGCGGCGTTTTCTGGCGTGCATGCCCAGTGCACAAAGGGCGGTGATTGCCCAGGCTATATGAGTAGAAGGGCCTGGGGGGGAGGGTAGAGCGAACCACCGATGACCTTCCTATCGACCGGCCCAGCTGCTTGCATGTGGATCAGCTTGCTTGCATGCTGCAGGCCAGAGTGAAGGGTACCCAGTTTATAGTGCGATGTGCAACAGACATCGCTGTGTATCTCATTGGTTGTCCCATTGTTCTCTGTTGATAATTCAAGGGTTTGTTGGCTGGGCCAGTTCGGGGCCCGGCAGGCTCACGACTGAATGGACGTGCCGAGCAGCCATACTCCTATGCTGAGGGCCGGCTGGCAAGCAAGCATGGCTTGCGGGGATGGCTAGCAACATCTGTATGTACAACTGTGCTATGTGGGGGACTGTGTGCAGTGGGATGTTGCGTGGGAACAACAACAATGCCTGACGGCACCCGAGACGAACACCCATCATTGATTGATTCTTGCGGCGGCAGCAAGCTGCATGCAGGCAGGCCTGCTGCAGTGTGCATGCCAGCCGGGACGTGCATACTATCCAGTGCACAGTCCATGCTCCTGATTGACAACTGTGACCGGATCCCAAAGCTACAGTACTATATCGAGGGGGTTCCTTTCAGTGGGTGTGTGACACACTGCTGCACACTGCTGCACAGCGAGCATGCAAGCTTCCAATGTTCTAAGTTTGCGGCTCGGCGATGCTGCAGCTTTTGCTGGGCAAGGCCCCCCAACATGTCCACAGCAGGAACTGAGGTGTGTGGCTCAGCAGCAAGGTTTGTGGCTGTGCACATGTGCAGTACAGCATGTGCAGTACAGCCAATGAGACCCCGAATGTGGCCAGTGTAACATCACTGCAACCGGCATCCAGCATTGCGTAAAACACTCGTCCAGCACTGCACCACACTAACCATGCCAGTTTCAGCTCCATGCTACATCGGCCGTACCAGTTCTATGCTACATTGGCAGTTCACCGGCAGTCCATCGGCAGTTCTATGTTACATCTGCCTGCCGTGCCTCGCGGGGCCTGATAAGGGGATGCAAGCTGCTTTACCTTTGGCATGTGTGCCACTGCAGCCGAGGCCCACTGCCTGCTGACTGCATACAAAACCCAACAAGCAAGTGTGCTGGCCTTCTAGTTGATGGGCTCCGGCAAGCAGATAAATTTGTGAAACGCAGTGTTGTTATTATTGTCAAGTGTGCTGGCGATACACAGTACAAGCTTCATGTTGCATGGCCCTCAACCCGTGCTGGGCCGCCCGCCGTCTTGCTTTAGATGACAGCAACAATGTGCTCCTGGCTTGCTTCCCAGTCTGCATCATGAACATCCATGCAGTCTGCCACAAAATGTTGACAACATGTGCTACTCGTGTGTGTGTGTGGTTCTCATTCACCATCAGCCTTGTGCAGTACACGTACGCAGCGGTACGCAGCACACATTGCTGTTAGCTCATTTCTCCACTGGGCCCCCCCTCAAACCCCCAAGGTCAACCCATCTACGGTCTCACCTCACAATCACCTACCCATGCCCCACCTGTTTGGCCAACATCACCATCTCGCCTCGGGCCCATGCTACCTTGATGTGCACATGATGCTTGCATGGGGTGCATGCTTGCGCAGGCTGCCGTGAGCTGCCCATGCCGGTGTGCTGAGCACACTGATCACACAGGGTGCCCTCCGCAGAGTGATGATTGGAGGGAACAGTATGCATGACACATGCAGCGCTGCTCATGCCCCTGAGTCTGCGCTTCAAGGCTCGTGCTTGATGCCACCTGGCACTCTGCCGTTTCGATGCAAGCAGGGTGAGCCAATGGCGCCTGCAAGATTTCACAAACGGAGCAGCAGGTGCAGGCACAGGAGCAGCAGCTGCAGGCCATGCAACAGCAGCTGCTTTCCCTGCAATAGCAGGTGCAGGGACTGCAGGCAATGCAACAACAGGTGTAGGCCATGCAGGTGTAGAAGCGAGTGCAGGCCATGCAACTGCAAGATGAGATCAATGCTGTTGTCATCTAAAGGGAGACGGCGAGCGGCCCATCGCGGGTCGAAGGCCATGTAACCGGTAACAGCAGGCCATGCAACTGCAGCCCGTGCTGCCAGCAGCTGCAGGCCCTTCGGCAACAGGCGCTGGCTCTGTCACGCACTGTCTCCGAGATTCTGTTCTAGTGTGGGCGCAGATCTTGAGACTTGAGACGCAAAGCTGGACATGGGACTGGAACCAAGCCGCATTTGGAAACATCCGAAACATTGACTGTGTAACGTTACAGTTCATGCCGCATGGGCACCAGCCCCGGCAGCGGTAATCCAGCCTTGTCTGCACTTGTGTGCTCAGCTACAAGCTCAGGGCATGCAGAGAGGCATCGAAAGCATGGCCTGGCTGTTTGACCTGGCTATTGACTGCGGCCCCTGACACCCGGCTGGCGCCCTGGTCACTGCGCTCTAGGAGTCAAACGCTCGTTGACAAGAGCCAGGACAAACCAGCCAGGAATGACCATGCAGCAGGCTCAGTCACCGCACAATAAACACAAGGGGAGGGCGGCCCCAGACGTTACTAGCTCCTAGTAGGAGCAAGGGTGCCCAGCTGCCCACCTCCCAGTGTCAAAAGTCAACAGATGCCACAGCGTTCCTGCCGGATGGCATCAATAGCCCGAGAGACAGACGTCTAGCCACCGACTGGGCAAATATCTCTGAAAACACCCACCTGTACCGCCGAGGCTTCTCTGCAAGTATCCAATACAGGCTAGTATCCAATACAGGCAAGGGCCGCTTAAAATCAGGCCAGCAGAGACAGAAACACAAGAAAGGGGCACGCGACTTGTCCGCCATTCAAGGAAGGCACCAATACAGCAGAGCATACAGAGTGTATCGTATGCCGCCTTGATTGATGTTAGGCATCATTCTACAGCCATCAATTGATGAATATACAAGTGTCACCGCGCTGCCCCGCCATTTCTGATGTTGGGGCAGTAGCTGGGCAATGCAAGCATGCCATGATGTGTGGTGCAGTATGGGCAGCTCTGCCACTAGCACACACACGCACATGCCAGCTTGCATGAAGCTTGCATGAAGCTCGGCCTTGCATGAAATCTTCATTCTAGCTCAGCGGTCACAGCACCCATTAGGCAATGATGAAAGGCAAGGGTGCTGCGCCGCTGTTGACCGCCCAATACTCAAGATCCACACTTGCGTGTGTTGCTCTTCAACAGCTATCAGCTATGTCAGACGGATCTGCATGGCCTGCACGCAGCCCATAAGTGACAAAAAGGCAAACAAAACCCTGGGCGCCAGCTGATCAATCGCCAGCATCGTGCTGTTGCACCAGCTGCCGTGCAGCCGTTTACTGCGATCTGTACGCCCAGCCACAATAGGACGCTGATACACCCTGTTATCCGGGAACAGCCGCCACAGCCCACAGCTCCTGACCTGAGCACAGCACATGCGCCCTGTCGTAAATGCAGGCGGCTGTGGCTGATGACGAATGCACCTCACTGCCTGGCAGGGTATCGGCTGCACTGCACACAAGCATAAGCCAGCCGGTCTCAATGGCTCCGCGCTCAAAACAAAGACCAAACAGAAGCAGATGATCACTGGTGGGTTGCCTCCGCTGCTCTCTTGTGTATGGAATATCATCGACCAACCAGATCATCATCACCATCATCATGCATGCTATCATGCATGCTATCATCATACGATCACTGGTTCAGCTCGATGCCCCCTGACAGTGCACTGGCCATCTTGACCATGCGCTGCACTGTCTGAGCGGGCTTGCTCCCGCCCCATGCTGCCATGAGCCCCGCCACAACATATTCCATCATGGCAGCAAACTTGACATGGAGCGGCCGCGTGGCTGCCACCCCGTTCAGCCCACCACTGGGGCGTGCCACTCGCAGCACCAGCAGCTCGGGCTGTGCCTGCAGCTTCCTGTAGTAATCCACCACCGTGTAAGTCTGTACCGCCGCTGGCGGTACCGCTGTTGTACTGCCTGCAGTACCGCCCGCGGGGCTGCCAGTGGTGCCGGTACTGCCAGCAGTGGCGGCGGTACCAGTTTTATTGGCAGTGGCTATCCCGGTGGTACTGGTGCCGTTGGCAGCAGCAGTAGCAGGAGCAGCAGGAGCAGCAGTAGCAGTAGCGCCCTCAGAGCTGCTGGGGGCGGGGGAGCGTGGGCTGGTGGTATTCGCCACAGACACCACGGACGTGTCACCCAGCAGGGCAGCGAGCGTAGGGGGCGACACGCGGTCGCTGCCCTCACTCCCTTGCGCCCCAGCGGCGCCCACCGAGTCAGGCCCCCCGCTGGCCTGCTGCCCGATGTCGGCGCTCATAGCAGGAGCAGGAGGGGCGTTGAGCGCGAGAGAGGCGGCAGGAGGGGGGTGCATGTACTGGCTCATGGGGCCAGTGGCAGATGAGACTCGGGCCATGCGACCGGGAACGGTGGTCCCGGCCTGTGGCGCGGCTGCCGCGCCGGATGATGGCGTGGAGGCTGTCCCTGGCCCTGCTTGCAGGCTGCCACCAGGGATGCGGGCGAAGAAGTACGCGATCTCATCAGGGGTGGGTGGACTCAGGATGTCGGCAAGCCGTGCGAGCGCCTGCGGGAACACGATCCACATCTCGTGATGCCGACATATGGGGTGGACGTGGGGGCGGGGTGGTTACGGGGTCATGGGGTTTGGAAGGGCATGCTGTCATGCCGCGAGGCGGATCGATCAATGCGCGTGTGGGGTGGTGATAGTGGTGGTTATGATGTGGGAGACAGGGGTGGGGTGTGGGTGTGGGTGAGTGGGTGTGCAAGCGCACAGGCAAAACACAGGCAGCCATGCTGGCCATGGCAGGCGCAGCGCACGCACCCGAGCTGCCAAAGACAGGCAGGATGGCGCATCCACCTCAACAAAGCCAAAGAACATCTCTCGACAACATCAACAAACACCCACCTCCACAAAGTCGAAGAACATGAGGGACACGGCGCGCTGGCGGCGGCGCAGCTCGTCTACCACGCTCAGCTGGCTCAGCCCAAACACGACCTGCGGCGTTGGGTTTGGAGAAAAACGCAGGGGTTTTGAAATGCAGGTGGCGGAAGTGAAGCGTGGTGAGGGCCAGGTACGCCGTCTGACACGGTCTGAATGAAGACACAGTGATTTGGCCAGGCCGCTGTGGGGTGGGCAGGTGAAACCAACTGCTGGCATCATTCATTCGTGCAGGTGATCCCTGCCGCTGGTTCTGTACCATAGCACACCCTAGCCTGCATACTCTTGATATGACACGTGCTTGTGGATGGTACCATAGCCGCGTAGGTGTCATTATCATACATCATACAACTCATAACGCTTGCGCCCACCTTGGCGCAGTGCTTGTCGATGCCCGTGTGCTGCCCCAGCAGGCCCACTGAGTCCAGCAGGGCCATCCAGTGCTCCACCCAGAACAGTTTGGTGCGGTCCTTGGCCTTATACACCTTGTGCATCGCGTTCAGAACCTCCCAGCGGGCCAGCAGCTCGGCCTCCATCTCCTGGGGGTGGGGGGTGCGGGGACGCGGGAAGAGAGCATTTGATGGTTGAATCTTTCGATCTGTTGGTTGATTGATTGGCTAATTGATTGGTTGATGGATTGATTGATCGATTGGTCGATTGGTTGATTGGTCGATCGATTGGTTGATTGATTGGTTACTATAACTATCGTAGTTGATTGGTTGATGGGTTGATTGATTGATCGATTGTCGTTGCTGCTGCTGCTGCTGCTGTTGCTGAGGTCGCTGCTGCTGCTGTCGACGGTGGTGGCGGTGTATGTGGGGGTATGGGAGGGGTGGGCGTGGGTGGGGTTGTAAGAACATGGAATGAGAACCAGCAAGAACTGGTGCAAACTGGCGGGAACTGGTGGGAACCGGTGCGCCACGCACCCTGTTGTACAGCCGCATGCGCCGGAACTCGTTCGAGTCAATACGCGCGGCGGCGGGCAGCGCGGGCAGCACATAGTCCTCCAGCAGTGCGGCTACACTGTCACTCACGTCGGTCGACACCTGCGGTTGAAAACCGCAAGTGAGTGGAGTGAGCCGGGGTTGCGGGAGGGCGGGCAAAGGGTTGGTTGAGCTGAGCAGGTGGCTGGCAGGTGATCGCAGGCAGGTGATTGCTTAAATGCGCTTAAATGGATGGAACTGCTGTGTCAAAAGTCCACAATGCAAATGCCAGCATGACGCATGTACGGTTGTACGCCTGCTGCAGGATAGGTGCGGCCTTAAAGTGAGTTCATGAAGCGCACGCATCACCTTTCAGCCTGAGCTGAGATGTGGCCTGCTTTGTTCGCACTCTCTGTGCGGGCATCTGACGCCCAGGCATTGCCCCCTGCGCCCCCGACATCCCCGTATACTATCTATATGTATATCTATATGTATATCTATATCTATATCTATATGTATACCCACGGATGCCTGGCACAGCCTGCAGCCGCTCCCCCACACCCACCCTATCATTTGCCCATTGCCCTGGCCCCCACCCGCGGCGCACACACCTTTGGCGTGATGAACTTGCCGACCGCCAAGCGCACGATGATCTCCAGGAACTCAAACCTGGGGGGGTGTGAATGAGAACAGTGTGAGAGGGAGTATGAGAGGAAGTGTGAGAGTGCATGTCACAGCCGCACATCGACCTTTGGAAACCGGCTTGGCAGCCAAAACACCGGCTTGGCAGCCAGGCAGCCAGTCCAGCTGAGCATAGCCCCAGCTGCACCACTGGCAGCTGCATTGATACAGTGGAGGGCCTTATATATATATGCTTCTGATTGCAAGGTGCAGGTTGACCGGCACCCACATGCAATACCGTGTCACATCAGGTGACATCAATCATCATTCAAAGGTAAGGGTGCAGGATTCAGGGTGCAGGCCTGGAAGCAATTGATCCACAGGAAGATCAGGGAATCGCAGCACCCCGAATGGGAAACGCTGTAACAAGTCAAGTCAGGGTGCAGGATTTAGGCCAGCACGCACCTGCACAGCGCGTTGTCGTCGTTTGCGTCCGCCTCCTGCGTGCCGCTCTCCTCCTCAAAGTTGGTCGCGATGAACATGGTGTCCATGTCAGCCGGCTTGACGCCAGATGTCCTGGTTCATGGGCAAAGCAGCAGTCAATACTGTAAGCCAACGGTCGCTGTCGCCGGCGGCGTGCCGCATACGCTTGTGCCCGCCACTGGCACTGTGCACTGAGAGCTGCTGCAGGTGGCTCCTAGGTAAACCAGCAGCTATGGCTCTGTTGGAAGTCCATGCACAGCAGAAATGCAGACCCATGGACAAAGCCACAACGCAGGTGGAACAACGGAAGCAAAACAGCTGCAGCAATAAAGAACAGGACATGTGATCGTCCTCAATGAGACCCGATCAAAGCAAACAGCAGCCCAGGATCAGCATTATTAACAGAAGGCATACTAGGCAAGCAACCCGGCACGTGGCAGGCAACAATAGATGAATGAAAGACAATGAAGAAGAAGCAGGAAACCTACTTGGGGTCCACAATGCCTGTCTCGCGCGTGAAGCGGTGGAACTCCAGCAGGTGCATGGACAACATCGAGTCAGAGCCTGCGGTCGGTCAGTCAGTCAGTCAGTCAGGAGTCAGTCAGGCAGGCATTGTGTCTGCCAGCTGATTGGTCAGCCAGTCAGTCAGCAGGCATGCAGCGGCCCCCACCCCTCCAACAGCACCCACCATCTCAAGAACTAACCAACCAACCAACCAACCAACCAACCAACCAACCAACCGACCAGACAGGCTAACTGGCCACCCCCCGCTCGACCGGCGTGGCCGCCCACACGCCCAGGCCCCGCACCTGTGTTGCCATGCAGCGAGGAGTAATAGATGAACGCGGCGCGGATGGTGATGAAGTGGCTACGAAGTTCATCGTGAACCTCCCTCAGCTCGCGCTCGAGCTGCATGGTGTCGGTCACACCCTGTGACAGGGCACAGGACACAGCCGCAGGTATCAGGCCAGACCCAGACGATGAGTCAAAGTCGTGGGAGAAGCACGGACCCATTTCGTTGGCAGCACGCATGGCAGGCTCATGGCACGTGCCGAGCAGCTGCAGTGCAGTGCCCATCTATCAAATGCCTAGGTCCCACATGACGCAGTTCACACGTCCCTCTCCCAATCCATTACAAAATCAACATGTACAGATGACGGCATAGGTATTTCTATACAGCATTTCCTTCCTACCAAGATGTTCCCAGCGAGGTGCCTACACCATAAAGAACGTGCCAGTGCCCACGCCACCCACCTGGTCCTGCCGTGTGA
>BDCZ01000297.1:42673-67208 GCA_001662365.1 Chlamydomonas applanata | reverse complement strand
GTGTTGGTTACATCGTACGCCCATCATGGTGCCGTGTGTGGGTGTGGGTGTGGGGGGGGGGGGGGTGAGACAGTAGAGGTGCATGGGGCGGGCTGCACCAGCCCACCCATCCGTGTGTTCACAAGGCTGACAACATGTGTTGCAGGAGTTGGTTTCTGTTGATATTGTAGCACTCAAACTAAGGAGATGTTTGTGTGGATCTAGGCTCCGTTCAGGTTTCAGGTTTCAGGTTCAGCCTCAGTTTCAGCTTCAGGTGCACGTTCAGTTTCAGGTTGCCATTTCAGCTTCCGTTCCAGACTGCAGGTTGTAGCTAGCTAGCTTGTGGCCACCCACGGCTCGCACCTCTGGCGTGTCGAAGAATGAGCGCGCGTCGCACTCCTTGCGGCGGGGCCCAAACGCACTGTCCTCCAGCCGCCATGTGCCTGCGCCCCCAGTGTCGCCCGCCACAGGCGCACGGCTAGTTACATGCTCGCCCTGCGCACGTTGAGAGTGGGCCGCGTCAGCCGTCAGCAGCCAAAAGGGTAGTAGAGATGCAGTATGCAGTATGCAGTATGCAGAGATGCAGTAGTAAAGATGCAGTAGTAGAGATGCAGTAGTAGAGATGCAGTATGCAGAGATGCAGTAGTAAAGATGCAGTATGCAGAGATGCAGTAGTAAAGATGCAGTAGTAGAGATGCAGTATGCAGTATGTAGAGATGCAGTATGCGGTAGAGAGGGTATACCAGTAGGCAGTAGGTAGGCGGGCGCGGGTAGGGAGTATACGACAGCCGATTGAGTGTCCAGTATGGGGTGCACGCAGCACGTGCAGCAGCGGGTACACAGCAGGCTGGTGGGGACACCCACCCCCAGGGTGCACCGCTCCCAGCCCCTGCAATCGCCTCCCAATCACCGCCCAAGTGTCTCACTCTCCCAGAGCAACTCAAGCACCAGCCTTTAGAGCCCCCAGATACCCCTGGCACCAGCCGCCCACCTTTTCCAGCAGGGGCGCCACAAAGTATGGGCGGTGCGTCTGCATGCGCTGCACCGCCGACCGGAACGCGCCTGCCGCCTTTCCGTCGGCCACACCACTGCCCGCCGTGCCCAGCGCAGCGAGGTGCAGGCGCGCGCGCTCAGCGACCGCCCTGCACATGTGTGTGTGTTGGTTACATCGTACGCCCATCATGGCGCATAGATGCCTGCCGCGAGATAGCATTAGCAAATCATGCGATGGGCAGGTTTGTGCAACGGCCGGCCACCCCTGAGCAGTGCCCCTGAGCCATATTAGCTCTAACCCAACATGGGTTTTGTGTCACAGCTGCGCAGCCCCACATCGTCGTCTGATATCTATGTGTGCACGACATAAATACGTGGGTGTGCGCGCAGGTGAGTGCGTGTGCTCGGTGCGTGTGTGTATGTACGTGATTACAAGTACATATCGATTATCAAACTGTTCATATCTGTCCGCTGCTCACCGGTACTCGGCCTCGGCGTCCTGCGCTGCCTGCTCATCAAACGCCACCGGATTGGCCCGCATCAGCTCCTCGTACCGCCGCCGCACGCGCTCCTTCACCTGCGCCTGCTCGTTGCGCTCTACCAGCATCTCCTGCGGCCAAAACAGCCGTCAAACGGCAGTTAAACGACAGTCAAGCGCTGGCTAATCGACGGCGGCTGATTACATGCCAAATAGCGGCTGGTCGGCGCTTAAGGCGGCGGCTGATTGAGTGCCAAATGGCAGTTGATTGGCAATCAAACAGCACCTAATTGGCGGCCTACAGTGCACCGCCGCCTGGTGCTGGTGCCCAGCAAGTGGCGCCTTGCATGCCGACTGTCTGCATGTCGTGCAACCCACAGCTGGAAGGGGAGGAGATGTGGTGAACTGGTGATGTGTGGCGAGCCAATCACACCACGAAGCGCCCAATGGTCCATACGGGTGAACTGGCGTGGCAAGCATGACAAGTGCTACCCACAGCTGACAATAGACACCCTTTCCAACAAGCGCACTACTCCTCGCGCACGGCTCCTTGCGCACCAGCCGACACAACAGCCGACGCACCTGCACGACCGGGTGCAGCGCGGTGAACTCAGCATGGCTGAGCCATGGCACATCCAACGACTTGGCGGCCTTGAACTGCTCCCACAGTTCGTCCACAGCCAAGGAGCCCCTCGTGGACGAGGATGTGGAGTAGTGGCCAGAGCCAAACGCAGAAAAGTGGGCAGACCCAAATGCAGAGGGGGCCCCGGAGCCCACGGTTTCACTCTGGCCATAAGGCCCTGAGCCCTGGGTATCCTCACTGCGTGGGGGTGGCTCTGCAGCGCTGCCCAGCAGGCCGCGTGCGGCCTCATGGGCCCCAGGTGGCAGAGTGATACTGGCACGCCGCCGCCTGGCTCCCTCAACTAAGGAGTACTGGTCACTGGCTTGTAGCTGTGATACAAAGGTGGCTGTGACTGCGCCTGAGTTGGCGGTGGGCGCCCCCGCGATGCCGCCCAGCCGCGCCCACATGGACGGCTTGCGTGGGCCAGATGCGGGTGGCGAGGGCTCAGCGGGTGGGTGCACGGCCGCTGCGGTGGACGCGGATTTGGACTGGCTGTGCGCGAGGGCGCGCACCGCGGTGTGAGACCCAAACGCGGCAGCCGCTGCGCCAGCGCTTGCTGCGGCCGCGGTGCCTGTATGGGCCGCAGCGCGGCTGTGGTGCGCGGCGCCGGCTGTGGCATGACCCCCCGTGCCAGCTGGCTGCGTGGCAGACGCAGCAGCAGCCGACAAGCTGCCACTCCCACTGCTCGGGACGCTGAAACCACCTGCACCCGCCGGGCCAGCAGCCCCTCCCTCAGACATCAACTTCATGCGTGCGTACGCTGAGCCGAGCGTTGCCTCCATAGGCAAGCGCGTGCTGCCTATCCTGGACGCGGCCCGGCCCGGGCTGACTGCACCATCCCTCAGCTGTAGCTGCAGCTGCATCATGGCCCCGCTGAACGGGTGGCTCATGAATACACCCCCTGCACTCGCCATGCTGTTCTCACTGCCACCACTCACACGCTCCTTCCCACTGAAGAGAGAGGACCGTTCATCTGACGGCTGGCCGTCCGTATCCCCCCCTCCACCACTGCCCACACTGCCAGTGCTGAGGGGGCCCCTCCCATATGCGGGTGCGTGCAGCTGGCTGCCCGAAGCTGACCCGGCTTGGTGGCGGTTGGCAGTTGCAGACGGTGATGGGCTGGGCCGGGGCGCTTGCCCAGGGCCAGGCCGATCAGAGGGGGCGCGTGGGAAGGGCCTCCGCACAGGTGTAGGCACTTGGTCTGGCGCCCGCATGGTCGGAGAGTCTGGGCGCGGCAGCTCGGGGTGCTGGCTGGCGCTCTCGTTCGCCTGCAGCTCGGCAAGCAACAGTGCGCGCTCAGCGTCGCCCCGCACCACCTCCAGCATCGCGCTTGGAGTGGCCGTGTAGGCCCTGCCGGCCGCCCCAGCATCTGCACGCGTCATCTCCTGCGCACATCGTGAGGGAGAACAAAGGACACTCGGTGCACACCAGGCGCCTCCTGCCTTGTCCCAATCGAATGGTCACTGCTGGCACAGCTGGTTTGTAGCACCCGCATGGCAGAGGATGAAGTATCCTCTCCCACACAGCAAAAGTGAGTTTCGTCAGCCGGTTTTATCTAGGCAAACCAGCAAGCCGGCAGGCCAAGCGGCATAACAGATGTGGGAGAGGCGCATCCAAGCTCCAGCTGGCAGCTAGGTACTGAGCATTGAGAGCAGGGTCCTACGGTGCTTTGCGATGCAATGCAAAACAGCGCAATGGTATGCAGGGCTGCAAATGATGCGTCTCAACACCCCAGAAGGGGCAGAAGTCGCAAGAGCAAGTACCCACCACGGCCCCCTGGCTGTACCACGAGGATGCACTGATGTTGGCGGGGACACCTGTACCGCTGGTCGTACTGCTCGGCATGATGTACTCCACGCTGGTACGCCGCATGCGGCTGCCCGCGCGTGGCGCCTGCCCTGCAACTGAGCTGGCCCCACTTCTAGCAACGGATGGGCTGGACGCAGGCAGCTCATACGATCGCCTGCTGCTGGATGTACCTGCCCTGGGGTCTGGGCCGAGGGGCGCCGCTGCAAGATCCGAGTACCGCGCCAGCGTGTTCCAGCTGGCACCAGTGCTGCCACCACAGCCGCCTGGGAGATCAAGCTGAGAGTTGCTGAGGCATGCCCCTGGGCTTGCGCAGCGTGGCAGGGGGGGCAGGACGCCGTTGCAGCTGCCGCTGGCAGCCGCGGCCGCATGCACGGCTGCCTCGATGGCTGCATCGCCACTCTGCAGTGAGGATAGAATGTCACGGGCCCGTTCCAGGGACGCACGCTTGGCACGTGTGCCTGGAGTGGGGGTGGTGGAGCCTGCAGGGGGGAATGGCTGGGGGCTGGGCCAAGTCGAGGTGATCAAATCCTGCATTGCACGCATCCGATGGAGATGGCAATCGTACAGCATGCAATGAGCACTTTCAGCACTTTGCGCACAGCAGCAGGGGGCCAGCAAACAGCCGTGCCGTCATGTTGGGGTGCATGTGAGCTGTGCTGAGTGCATGCGCATGGCGCGCCACTGGTCACTGCCCGAGCACATGGTTGCTTGCAGTCGTCTGGGGGCCTGCTGCGCTCTGCTTGCATGCGGTGCGGCACTGAGCTTGCATGCATGGTGCGGCACTCAGCTTGCATGCGGTGCGGCACTGAGCTTGCATGCGGTGCGGCGCCACTCACCAAATGGTTGCTACTGGACATGCATGAACCCGAGCGAGGAGCGATAGCGGTGCATGACCGGTCGATTGACGAGCGCTTGCTCGTGTTGCTACCCGTGCGCTCCACGAAGCCCATGTCCTCCAGGCCATCGACAGGATCAGTCACAACCAGAAGCCCCAGTGCTGCCTGTGGCTGAGACGTGCGTGTCCCCAGGTCACCCATGCCCAGTGGCGTGGAAGGCGGTGGGGAGGACAGCCCTGGGTCCGGCGTGGCTCCACGCCTCGCCATAATGCTGGGGTTGTAGCTGGGCGATGTCGCAGAGGCCTGCTCGTAGCTGGGCGTCCGGGACCCCTGCGGCAAGCCAACTGACGGCGTGGGTGTGCGCGCGCCATGCAGGCCCATTGGGGATTCGACCTGCTGGTGTGAAGATCCCGGCCGAAAGCTGTTGCGGCCCAAGTCTACGCGCAACAAGCCCATTGACGGCGTGGCAGCGCGTGCCCCAGCATGATTCAAGGCGACTTCTGCTGGTGGCGGTGTAAACCCGTAAGCCTCATCCCCGAGGAGCGACAAAGCTGCAGGCGTGATAGCGCGCAGCTGCTTCCGATCAGGGGCGACTTTGACCTGGGGCCCAGCTCCAGACTCGCTCGCCGGCGATGTGGGGTTATAAGTAGGATCAGGTAGCATAGCTGTTGGTGTCACGTTGGAATGGCGAGGGTTTTCATCCTGACTGGTGACTCTAAGCAGCAGGTTTGGTGTCGTGCTGGACTGAGTTAATCAGATATACTATATGATTGCATGGGTTCAGTGGAATAAGCAGTCATTAGTACCGCATGATGCACAGGGCCAAAGCAGCCTCTGCAGGGTGCTACCAGGGATGCAATGATCAATCAGGAAAGCACAGCTGCTGACTGAGAACTTAAGGTACAGGGTGAAGCCCTACTCTAAGCCCTGACTTTTCCTAAAGTACATTGCGCAACGCCTACCTTTGGGGGGGGCACACGATGGAGGTTAAATTTTGTTTCCTGTGTATGGACGCCAGGACGACCGAAAATAAAGTATGCATTGGATCCAATTCATCATCCCACACCAGGCACCAGGCAGCCAGTTGGCACAGCAGCAGCACTGTGCACGGAAGCTTGCAGCCCATGCTCAATGGCGGTGTGCCAGGCCTGGGTACTGTGGGCATCCGCATAAAGCAGGTGACAGAGCAGCGGTGGGGCTTGTTCTGGGTAGGGAACATTTACTGTGCGCGCAGCTGGCCGCTGACATGTGGGGTGGTGCTTGGCTCATGTGTTGTGCCGCATTAAGAGGTCAAGTTTATGGGGCGCCCTGTGCGCCTCGGCGGCTTGGACAACTGGCCGTGCTGGTGGCCGCATGCAATCCATGCAGCATGCCTAGCGAGTGGGTGGCGCCCGCACACAGGAGCGCGGCACAGGAGCAGCTGCACACGGTGGCGGCAGCGGTGGGCACTCTGGGCAGGCAGAAGGGCACGGGTTGCAAGGGTGGTGGCCTCGGGTGCCCTCGCTGTGCGGCACCCCGGGCACCAAGCAGGCACTGCTGGCATCAGCTGCCACACGCCCGCGCGGTATGGGTTTCAGGGGGGCCGCAAGCCACCACACAAGGAGGTGCCGTACGAGGCCGTGGCGAGGTAGGCTGCGGTGCAGGCGGTGGCGGCTGGCAACTGGAGGGTGAGGCCAGCGGCAGGGGGCGGGGCATGGGTGGGGCGCGAGGGAGGCACAGGCAATATGGGAAGGTACCCTGCAACCGCATCTCCATGTAGGACGATGCATGGATTACAGGCGAGGGTGGTCAGCACTTTCTGAGTGCCGTGTCTGGGTGGGCTACTGTCCACATGGGAGGGGCGGTTGGTGCATGGGTTTGCATGGGCACAGCGGCCCGACCCTCGCGTGTTCCGACGTGCGGCTCGAAACCTTAAGCTCTAGGGGCGTCTAGCTCGCGAAGGGGAAAAACCGCACGTCGGAACACGCGAGGGTTGGTCGGGGCCACTGTTTGCAGCCACTTTTATGTCTGCCTTGGACGTTGTTTGCCTCCATTCCCTGCGCTGCTTGCTCGCATATTGAAGCAGGCCGCGTGCCTCGCACCCAGGCTTGCGCGATGGGGCCGGGTTGGCCAGTTCAGGGTCGAAACTAGGTGACTTGCATACCTGGGTCGGGTCACTACGAGAGCACGAAATAGCGCCGCGTACAGCTTAGAACAATGACTGCTTACGCGTTTACCGCGTCATCTCACGGAAAAAAGTTTCCCGACCCATGACCCCCCCATGTCACACCCGTCCTACCCATGAGGCTACTGTCTGAGCTTCAGAATTTATAGGCACACCCTGCAGTCCCTGCTATGTCGCTGGGAATCAGGTACGAGACAGACCGTCCATTTTACAATGCGCAACGCTGCGCCTCGTGCATCCATTATTGGACTGAGTTGTGTGTCCCCTGTCTAGATGAGCGCCGACCATTGCCCCCAGGCGAGCCCCGAATGAATGTCCGACCATGTCAACGTGTGTACACCAGCAGGCAGGGCAACACCACGACAATGTAGCCACGACGTACGAAGCCACCGTCCATAAACAAGGCACAAGCAGGGCAAACAGCAGGACACTACACCAACAGCTGCTCAAGGGCCTGGGACAGCTCACACCTGTGAGAGATGCTCAGGCCCCCCAGCCCTCCCAGCAAGCCACCAGCTTGTGCGCCACACGCAAGTACGCGCGGCACTCAAGCTGTGGCACTGCTCTCACAACCACAAACCACGACCATTAAACCAAACAACATGCAGACATGCTACATCCATTTCATGCACAGTCTGGCGAAGCTGCGCAACACCGTAAGCAGCATACCGTACGCGGGTTTACCACTCACAACCTCAGGGTGAACACGCAGGCGTCTCGAACAGGATGTGCCTTGCACTCTTGCAGCACACCTTCCCTCCGCTCCAAGCCCACTGGCACCCTCCTCTACATACCCGCATGTGCGCCAAGAGCTGGCACAACCAACGCTGGAGCCCGGCAACACCTGCACAGGAACGTAAACCACATCATCATGCCCTTGGAACCCTGGGGACCCTCAGCTGTCTGATGCAGCAAACACAAGCGTCATGATAGGCAGCCATCAGGAACAAATGGAACTGCATTCTCAAGCGCACACCAGCAGGCCATCCACTACACAACAGCATACGCGCATGCACACAACACAAAGCACCGAAGAGCGCGCCACCAAACCAGTGGCCCAAGTCTTGCATCGTAACCCACCCCAAAAAAGCATCGCGTTGACCTTGTGAATATGCACAAGGTGTGAGTGCATCCGTTTGAATTCTGTACAGCATCCATTCTGGCACAACAGCATCATGTTCCAACAACTCGGCAACGCTCACATACAAAAGAACCACACTTGACATTGTGGGCAGTGCGCAAATGTCTGTATGTGGGCCCTGCCCTAGTGGTCCACCCACGAAAGGAGCCCAGCCTTTCCAGTGGGTGAGCATTTGTACTGCGCTGTGACAAGCCAGCCAGCGGGTGGCGTGCACCAAACCCCTAGAAGCGAGGCAGCCCGAGCAAACCAGGACACAAACAGACAAAACCCTCACGAGCAAACCACAAACATGTTCCAAGCAGGGCTGCAAAACGTCCGGCCAGGCCCTACCAGGGAACTCAAAAAATAGCATCCGTTTGTGTCATTCAAAGCAGGTGGGGTGCAGGGCCCGCTGTGTGCCCTGCGGTCAGCCTGCCAAAATCTGTTGGTACAGCATGCGTTGCGCTCCTCGGTGACTGCCAGGAATAAGCACGGAAGTGTGCGTGCGTAGCTGCTGACGTACTGCCCAGCAAATCCCATGTCGCAACCGTACTGCATGGCATCTCATTGCAGAAGTGTGCTGCCAGGGAACAGGGCCAGGATGGTGACCATTGCTCGCCCTCGAACACTGAGCGTTGGTCCTGCCCTCCCTTCAGCACGTGCCAAGCCCCTGGGGCACACTTCTATGGCAACCGTGTGTGTTTCCCCAACCCCTACCCAGGGCCCCGAGGAGCTGCAGAGAGAGCTCCTGCGATGCAACCCCATGGGCCATGTGACGCTGCACACGCTCCCGCCTCCCACACTAGCATCACATGAAATGGTTTACTGTAAGCACCTGTTTCTTGTGGACAGCCATATGCCCCATTCATGACCTGTTCCTTCATGCCGGCGGTCTCGACCAAAATGCGCACGCACACAAATGGCTCTGCTCTTCGCAGTGCAGCGCTCCATCTCTCGTGAGCCAGCCCCTGTCTCAGCCCCCACGCAATGCTGCGGAGCGGCCTCCTCATTGGCGCTCAAATCTCTCTCAGCTCATGACGTGACTCACATGACGGGCTTGATCAGCCTGCAACCACACCCCACAGCATGGATGCACTCAGCTGCGTATTGCCACTGGCCACTCAGGCCAGGTACGCAGCTGCCTGAGCAAAGATGCCATGCAGGCACACATCAGCACGCTCGTGAAGGATGGCCAGGCATGTGCTGCTTCTCACCTCTGCGTTGCACTGATAGCAGCAAACAGCTCAGGGGTGTTGGCCTCGCTGCACCCGGTCAGCAGCGTGAGCACCGTCGGCCACAACGGCAGCACACCGCGCGCCTGTCGCACAGCGTACAGCACAGCAGCTGCCAGGATGGACGGGCGGAAGTTCATAAACTCTGCGTCGCAGACCGCCTGCGTACAGACGAACAGGTGGCACCAGACTGGTGAGTACATGCGTTACAGTACAGTGCAGTACAGTGCAGCACAGTACAGTAAGGTGCTGTGCAAGCCAGGAGCAGATTAAGCGAAAGGAACGCACCAGATCCAGGAGCGCGTACGCGTCCTGCTCAAGTGAGCTGTCGGCGGACGGCTCCCACTGCCCGGCGTCCTGCACACCCCCAGGCGCTGCCGTGGCAGCCTCCTGCCCATCATGCGGCGCCTGCGCTGCCCGAGCACCGCTGCCGCCGCCCTGCCGCACTGCCGACGACCCGACCGAGGCCAGGCCCTGCTGACTGGCGGGGGACGCCTCAAGGGGTAGCTCGTCTGAGAGGCCCAGGCGCAGCAGGTACAGGTGCAGGATGTGGCGTGCACAGATGCTAGACGTGTCCTGCTGCAGTGCATTGCGGATGATGGTCTCCACTGAACGCAGTGTGTCACCTGCAACGCCCAACACCCGGCTGACGTCGTCCACGCTGAGCTGTGTGGCAGCCGCAGCAGCCATGGCCATGGGCGTCGAGCTGGTCCAGAGTGCGCTCGTGTGCAGCAGTGACGAGACTGCTTGCCTTGACACGACCAGCAGAGCCGCGCCCAGCACGGCCGGGAACACGGAGCGGTCAAAGCCCAGGCCGCAGGTCAGCGTGCGGTCCATGAGGAGCACAGAGTCGTGCAGGAGCTCGCGCGCGACACCCAGAGCCTGGCCAGCCTGTCGAGCAAGGATGCAGCACACAGCGATCGCTACATCAGCATCCAGCATGAACATCTTGGGGATGCAGCAACACCCAGCACAGGTTGGCATGCAGAAGGGCATGCCGTACTGCCAAAGCTGCATGCTGCTGACTCTGCCTTGGCCACCCAGCACAGCAGGAAGCTCAGCACCACAAAAGGCATCCACCTATCAGCACAATGCCACCGTTTCGCCAGGCGCTTTTGTGCTGCAAAGAAATGACTGTAGCCGCACCTGGAACAGCCTACGCACGAGCTGGCGGCGCTCCGCGACGTACACAGCGTCCATGGCTGGCACATTAAGGCAATGTGTGGCCTCGAAGCGGCGCACGACCTGGAACGCCTCAGTGCAGCGCACCTACGGGCACCAGCAGGGCCAAGCCAGAAATGCTCAAAAACTGACTGCGCACCCAGGGCACTTCTGACGAAGAATGCTCCGCTCATACTACCTGAAGCAGGCCACATCGGCCACCGGGGGACGCTAGGCAACTGCACGTCGTACAAGCAGGCAGAAACAGCCCAAGCTCACCTCGGTGGCCATCTCAGACGTGAAGTCCATCTCAGCACTGGCGGCCGCAGGACTGCTCGACATGGCGACACTGCACACAGACAGTGCCTGCGCCACAGACGCGCTGCTCTTGAGCCACTCGGCCACCTGGCTGCCACTCGCCTCCAGCCGCACATTGCCTTGCTGCTCAAGCGTGGGCGTGAATGGAGATCTGCACAACACAGGCAACAAGCGCCACCATCACAGCACCATTAGGTCGATCTGCGACACAGTTCAGGTGCTTCATCTGGCATGCAGCAAAGCCATTGCATGCGCCCCCCCTTTTGCAGCTCAGCAGCAGATGAATGATTGCAACAAATGAAACGATTGCAGCACATGGACAATAGCTGCAGCAAGTGGATTGATTGCTGCAGATGGAACGATTGCAGCAGCACAAGGGTGATTGCTGCAGATGGAATGATTGCAGCAAGGCAGCAAAAAGAAATCAAACCGCACCGGTGCAGCTGTAGCCATGCCAGGACCACGTTGCGGATCATCACGTGCGCGCCAAACTCGCGCTGCCGACCCTTGCCGATGCGCACCACGATCTTCTCGGGCAGGCCCGCGGTGCCCTGCTGCAGCGCCCCTTGCCTGCAGGGAGAAAGAACAGCATGGCCAGGACTTTACATTGTAACGATGGCACATCTTTTGTTTCCACACCATCACGATCTTGCTGCTGCCTTGTTTCCACACCATCACGATCTTGCTGCTGCCTTGACAAGGAATGGCATGGCAACACAGGATAGGCGAGTGGGCCAGGCACGCATTGGCACCCACCGCATGTCGTGCAGCCACATGAGCCAGGAGACCATGGCCATGCTTGACGTGAGGGCACCCACGAACACCACGCCCCCCTCGCTGCCGCTGCCTTCAGCTGTTTGACTGGATGACGCGCCACCACTTGCTGAGCTGGCACCCCCCCCCCCGCTTGCGCTGGAGGCAGTGGCTGACGCAGAGGCAGCCAGGGTCCTGATGAACCCTTCCTGCACCGCAATGTGGTAGATGTTGAGGGCTTTTTGCTGCGCGGCGCGGATGCCTGAGTCAAAGAGCGCCTCGACGATTGTCTCGTACACGATGTGGTCGGGCGGGCAGCGCATGCGCTGCATCTGCGTGAACATCTGCAGCGCTCGCCGCCAGCGACCTGTGCGGCCGTAGGCCGAGATGAGGGTCGTGTAGGTGACCACATCGGGGGCACACCCTGAGCGCTGCATCGCCTCAAACAGCTCGTTGGCCTGCTCCCACTGAGCACCCTGTACAGCATCAAGCCAAAGAAAGTGAAGGTCGGCCTCACCCCCTGTCAATACCCACACCGCCACCAGCCTGCAGACTTCAGCATGCAGGTCTGCAGTAGGCTGGCGCAACACACTCTGCCACGCTGGTGGACACTAGAGCAGAAGTGGGCAGGCACAAGGGGGTGCACCAACCTGCTTGGGTCCTACCTGCGCGCACGCTGCGATGAGGCTGTTCCACAGCACAACATTGGGCTTGACACCATCAGCTGGCATGCGCTGGAACAGCTGGATCGCCAGCTCCCACTGCCCTGCCTTCTCGCACGCACTGATCAGAGTCGAGTATGTGATGACAGAGCGCTCACAGCCGGCTGCAACCATCTGCGAAAACACCTGCATCACCCGATCCAGCTGCCCTGCCTTGCTGTATGCAGAGATGAGGGCATTGTAGGTGGTGGTGTTCGCCTGCATCCCTGCAGCCACCATCTGGTCATACAGCTGCAGCGCCTCTGCCCACTGATTGCTCGTTGTGCATGCGATCATCTGCACACGCGCGCACACAAACCCACGCATCACAAGTGTTGCTTCAAACAACCAAGCGTCAACAGCAGCGTGCACTTGAGACGTGAATTGACAGCGTGCTTGAGCAAAGGTGGTGGACTGAACAAGCATTCCATGGCGCACGCACCAGGGTATTGTAGGTGCGCACGACTGGCTCGATGCCTTGCGCGCGCATGGCGTCCAGGATGCGCATGGCCTCCGCCCACTGCCCCAGCTTGCCATACACATTGATGAGCGTGTTGTAAGTGACCTGTGTTTGCAACAGCATGCAAGTTGCTCACATCTCAGCCAGTCGCCTGAGTGAGAACAACTCCGGTGCTTCTACAGCAAATCGTGCACCTGAACCCTGCTGAACATGAGCTGTGGGCCCACACGACACAGAAAAGGTCAGCCGTACCAGGTTGGGCCTGCAGCCGTCACGGAGCATGTCCTGGTAGACATCTAGCGCCACCTGCAGACATCCGCAAGGTGGTGGAGGGGCTCAGTTGCGCTGGGCGGTGGGACAGTACAGCTGTACTGCCTGAATAGAGCACAGCACTTTGCAATCCCGCACCTGGTACTGCCCGCTCTTGATTGCCACGTTCATCAGGCTTGAGAAGGTGTGCACGTTGCGCGGGATGCCTCTCTGAGCCTGTTAGTATGCAACCAGTCCATGGGGATCAGATGACAGCATCTGATTACGATCTGATTGCAATCTGCTGAAGATTGATGTGATGAACAAGAGGATTCATGATTAGGTGCATGCCAGCAGTGGGCAGAGTACGCACAGTGGACTGGCCTTGCGACTGCTGTTAGTCTGCCTGCACGCAGCACGCACCATCTGTCTGTACAGCTCAAGCGCCTTGCCCAGCTCCGAGGTAGAGGAGCACAGCGAGATCTGCGGCAACCATGCACAGTGCCAAGTCAAGCCTTGCGCCAGCTGCATCAAGGTAGGTTTAGCAACTAACAGGTGGCCTGTGAATCTATAGAACAGCAGACGCAGCCACGCATGCAGTGCATGCACACACACCTGAGCAGTGTACAAGAACACGTCGGCCAGGCCCCGCAGCCGCTCATCGTTCCGGATCGCTTCAAAGACGTCCCAACGGCGCTCGTTCAAGCCCGCTTGAGACAGGTGTTTCAGCAGGGCCGAGGCTGCGCGTGAGTCAAGGCACGATAGCAACTGCAGCACCCTCTCTGGAAGCTGCTGCACCGACGGAGGCAGCGACCGCAGGACGCCGATGATCTCTGACAGCGTTGTGCTGCTATCCCCTCCAAATTGTTGGTCAGACCTCCCCCCTCCCCTGCTTCCGCCTCCCCGGCGTCCATGATGGCTTGTTGGGATTCGTTGACCACCGCGCCCTGCGTGTGCACGACCATCGCTTCTCATGAGTGCCCTTCTACGTCTCGCATTGTAAGAACCCGACATGAGACTCACCGGAGCCATGAAGCAGGGGCAGACCACCCCAGCCAGCCAGCTGGGGCCCACGACCCGCTACATGCGGGTTAACTCCCATCTGGGAGGGGGTCTGCGGGAATCCCATGGACCATGGGCCCGATCTGGACTGCTGGAATTGCTGCTGCTGCTGGTATGCCACGACTCCATGCGCTTGTTGCGCAGAGACAGCAGAGCCCCCAGGCCCCCCAGGTCCTCCCCTACCCCCTGCCCAGGCTGCTGCATCTGCTAGTGTTCTTGCGTTGTCTTGTGTTGCATCTGTTTGATCTGAATAACCTCCCTGTCCCCACATCAACTGATGTGGAGGCGGAGGTCGTCAGGAGGTGCCCGCTGAAGAACACCCGCCATGCTATGCGCTGGTGCCGGCGTTCGATGTAGTGTGTTTATTCCTAATCAGACGGGCCGGAGGAACCCCTTTTTTCACAGCCAGTCACAGCCAATCACACTTTCTATGTCAGTGTTGCAGCAGCAAGCGCCCGCAGCAGCAGCACAGCGGCAGCAAGGTCCCCAGCCACAGGGGAGCATACCAGCGTTGTGACTGTGCCTATGATATTTCAAGACCTGCATGCTTGCTATGACGCCTGGCGGTTAGCCATGGGGTTTCAACTGCTTGCTGACCAAATTGCAACTTCGTCCATGGCAGCATTGCCTACCATGGCCATCATGGCAGCATTGAGTATCCTTGTCAGCCCTGCTGCAACCGGTAACCTCCATGGTGATCAACTGGGTCAGCACGTACGGCTTGACCAGCGTCAGGTGTGTTGAGCTGAATGATGACAGCATGAACTGGTTTTGATGCCGCTGTTTGTGTATGTTGTCTGTTGAACAGTGCAACACACTGGCAGACCATTATCTGGGTACAGCATGCTCTCCGCAAACACGCGGGCATGGTCACGGACCTGGCACGCCAACGTAATGGTATGGTAGCATTCAGATACAGGCTTGATCAAGTCGCTTTGCTCCTGCAGTTCAGCCTGCGCACAAAGCAAAGATCTCACCCCAGCGCGTTCAATTAGAATTGGCGGTGGCGGCGGTACAGTGTCTGACCCTGATACCCTGGTAGTATCGTAGTCGTATCACACCGTCCATGGGGGGCCGTGCGGTGAACGCACAGCAAGGGAGCAGCATGGCGCTATGTATATGAGCCGAGATGCGCGCAGTCATGTGGTGCTGGCTGTTGGCCCTCATCCTTGGCAGCTGGGTGTCACCCTCGGCTTGCTTGCCCGGCGGCAGCGTGTTCAAGCCCACCAACGCAGTACAGATTCTGTTGCTACGCCTCTTCCCTGCGTCCCTTGCCTGTGCAACAGATACATCAATCGGTCACTGCTGTTGGCCAGCATCACATCGGTTCAACATGACCGGATGTGATGACAATAAGGCTCACGTCACGTAGGGTGATTGTGGAGCAGAGGGAGACTCTAAATAGTTTCAGAGTGGGATACATGCCGAGATCCAATTATAATTATTACACATGCCGAGATCCCATGCAGTTGGCATGCAGATTGTGCACAGGCTCTCAGCATGCTGGAGGGCTCAACCCATCCCAGGCTTCTGCTGCTGCATAAAATAGCATACCTACAGAGCAGAGGACTTACCCTGCTGCAAGCCCCGCTTGAGAAAACCATTGAGAGCCACTTGCATGTGCCCGCATCATATCATTCATATGCCCTGTGGGTCCATCTGTACCTTGCAGAGAGCATAGTGTTGATGGCATGGTCTGACGATGGCTGTAGCTCATGGTCTGGCAACCTGGTGGTGACAACACGAGGGACCTGGTGGTGGACTGTGTGGACCAACGTGATGTGAAGAGTGGGACTCTGTGATTTCTACAGCCTGCTTAATGAGTTAAGATGAATGTTCTGTTGCCAAGAAGCTGGCGCAGCACAGGCAGGGTGCCCTCTATAGCCCACATCAAGACCTGGCCAACCCATAGCCCGCAGGCAGCTCACGTGCATGGACCGAGCCAACTTGCAATCCCCATGCACCAGTTGCATACAAGATGCACCACGCCCGCGCAACACACCGCAACACACCTGCACAGCGCATGCAAACCTGGGCACCCACATTGATGTGACCAGCACTGACTTATTCCCACATTGCAGCTCAGTACCAGCCATCCTCACCACCTCTCATCGCCGTCATCAACCACATCGCTCGTGACTCTCAACCCAGCCATCACTCATTCTCACGCTCCAGGTACAGGTCTTTGTGCCACCAAAAGCCGGCAGAGACAAACACGTAGGTCAGGAGCAGCAGCACGCCCTTGAGCCAGTTGGATGATCCATCCTGCAAGCGGGTGAGCAGGCAGAGGGAGTCGCACACACATTCACCAGTAGCAGTGCGGGGGCGGCAGCGGCAGCGGCAGCAGTGGCGGCAGGCGCAGCAGGTGTTATACCTACATTTGTGTGCTGGCAGCAGCAAAGGTTTAAGCAGCGCGGCCAGGGCCGATGCACAATGGCGCGTGCGCACGCAGCGTGGTGAGCTCCAGGCAACCAAGCACGGGGGCCGCAGGCAAGAGGCAGCCACAGCTGCCACCTGGTCACTCACAATCACTGTGACCACGGCGAGCAATACAGAGGCAAAGTACACCATGGCCTCAAAGGCGTTGAAATTAAGATCCAGGGGCTTGCCCATGCACCACGCCAAGATGACACAGAAGGGGACGATGAGCACGCCGACCTGTGTCGCGCTGCCTGCCGCACAGAAAAGGGAGCATTGAACACTTGTTGGGTACACGCACAAAAAGAGGGAGTATGGAAAAGCCCCCTTGTTGCAAGCGGCTGCAGGAGGCAGGCTGGTTGAGCACACAGGCCTGTGTGTGGCATGTCACCCATGTGGCATGGTATTTCAGCCTCTGGCTAAAAACCTTTCCAGGTGCTGCCACCCCACGGCTCATAATACCCGCTACCATACAAAGGACTCAAGTAATGGCGTCTGGCATGCCTGCACTTCTGCATTCAAATATGCAGCACCAGCGAGGCTGGTGTGACACAGCAGCACCATTGGCATGTACCCCAGCTGAGCAGCGGGTTCAAGCTTGCACGCACCAACAGCCACGCCCAGAGCAATCTCCATGCGGTTCTTGTACGCAAACACGATCGCGCTGGCATGCTCTGCAGCGTTGCCCACGATGGGCAACAGGATGGTGACGAGGAAGGGCATAGGCACATGCAGCCCTCGCGCCGCGCCCTGTATGGCACATGCATCCAGGCACACGGGGCAGCACGGCAGCAGCTTGAGCACGGGTCTGAAACTGTTCAGCAGTTACATGTGTGGTGACATGCCGAAACCTTCAGCTAGCACCGAGCATGCAAGCCAACCACAGACTGGTCAGCAGCACTGGAGTACCCCAGGTGGACTGTCCCAGCGCAGGAGAATGCGTCATGGGTCAGTGTACAGCCTATACCGGCTGGTGTACACATTGAACAGCCTGTACTGGCTGGTGTACTGTATGCATCATGATTTGGTGCACAGCCTGTGTCGGCTTGCGTACTGTATGCATCAAGATTTGGTGCACAGCCTGTGTCGGCTTGCGTACTGTATGCATCAAGATTTGGTGCATAGCTCGTACAGGCGGGTGTACAGCCTGTGTTGCTGGTGTACAGGCTGTGCTGCTGCTGTGCATCTGCATATGTGCCAGGCAGCACACCTCAATCGCGTCCATGATCCACTCGGACAGCATCGCAATGAGGAATGTCACAAGTGTCAGCCACACAAAGCAGCCAACCTTGGACAGCACCTGCAGGGCACGCCGGCAAGGCAGCACCAGGATGTGGAGCTCAGAAGTTCTTGGACCCAACAGCTGGAGTATAAATACAGTTATAAACATACGATAGATATATATAATGTAAATGTATCACATGTTTTCAAGAAGAGCTCAGGTTCAGGGTTCAGGAATGAGTGCCGTACTGCCGGCATCCTGTTACCAATCTGGACATTCAAGGTAGACCACCGTGTTCCTGAATGTGTGCACACAAGACTGGGGAAGCTGACATACACTTACTTTGGTCTGTTCAGACCAACCCCCCTTTGTCAATCCTGCTTCGCGGCAGGCGTCTATGCGCCAACTTGGGCGTACGATGTAACACACACACACACATACACACACACACACACACACACACACACACACACAGCCCAAACTCTCATACAATCAAGATCAGGAGACCCTCTCACCAGCTCCTCTTCATCATCCCCGCCAGGGGCGGCACCTGCCTCTGGGCCCAAATCATCGCTGCCACCAGCCTTGCTCGGCCGGCCTGAGGGTGAGGCGGCTCGGGCCGTGGCTGCAGCTGCCTGCATTAGCATAAGACCACATGCAGGTGCATCACGTGCAGCGGATACCCGGGCAGTCAAGTGTCTGCCTCCCTATACACCCGAGGGGCATGGACATGCGGCCAAGAGCAGCAGCCGCGCTGGATCGTGGCTGACTGGCTCAATCCGACATGAAGCACGACAGTGGCAAGCTCAACGAGAAAGAGACAAAGAGGGAGAGGGAGAGGGAGAGAGGGGGGAGAGAGAGAGAGAGAGAGAGAGAGAGAGAGAGAGGGAGAGAGGGGGAGAGAGAAAGAGCGAGAGAGGGAGAGAGAGAGAGCGAGAGAGGAAGAGAGGGAGAGAGGGAGAGAGCTCAAATCAGTGCATGGAATGATGTCCCTGCAGTGGTGCCCCCAAGCTGCGCCTCACCTTGGCCCCCTTGTCAGGGAGGGACGCCTCAGGTGTGATCTCCTCTTCCAGCAGCCGCCTGCTGCCCAGCTCAATGTCTCCGCTCAGATTGCCGGTGCGGTTGCGGGACCCCAAGCGCCGCAGCAAGGCACCGCTGTTTGATGCACGGCCTCCGTCCTGTGGCTCACGCCTTGAGCCTGCGCAGTCCATCGGCACCGGTCTGTTCAGTCAACACTTGATGCCAGTATTTGCAGCTTGTGGGGGTCTCTTACACAAGGGAAGGGGAATAGCATGATTACCCAATGGCAGGCATGTGTCAAGGGGACGTGACGCGCAGCAGCAGGGCAGGGCAGTGAGGAGAGCAGCGAGGTGTTGCGACTGTGCAGTGTCATGTGTGCGCGAGTGTGTGTTGGTTGCATCGTATGCCCGTTGCACGCCCATGATGTGATTGTGTCTCTTTTCGGACATACTCCATGGCGTCTTGTATGGCAAAATAGGACTCTTTCTAAGCAGCTTTCTAAGTCATTTCCCATTGATGGTGTTTGCCGCGCTGCGAAGTGCGTTTGCAGTGCTTAGGCGCACCTGGGCGCTCCAGAGGTCCAAGTGTGCTGACCTCCTCCAGATCCAGGTCCCCCCGTGACCCCGTGAGCGGCTGCTGCTCAGCCAAGCTCTTACTGTCGTCTGCAGGCCCCTCTTCGTACAGGTGCCTGCGCGCATCACACAGGTGCCAAGCTTGGGCAGCTGCATACTACAAACAATTGTGCATCTGGGCATTTGGGCGCCCCATCTGGGCATGCTGGCATCCAGATGGACAACAGGTGTCAGATTTGGAACAGATGCGGACACCTGTGAGGTCCCATGTGTTGACACCAGCCCTGCCTGTGGCGTTTAGTACGCACTCTACTTGACCAGGGGCAAGCACAGGCTGGGACCACACAACAACGTGTGAGGGCGCAAGCTCTGGGCCTAATTAGCAGCACACGCAGGGCTTCAAAGGCAGTACAGCACAAGCAGTACAGCTTGGAAAGCAGTACAGCACGACCACCAGCCGCGCAACTGGCAACCGCAGGCCGCAACTCACCTGTGCGTCCATAGCTGGAACACGAGGTAGAGGCCGTAGCAGATGAGCATAAAGATGGACTCAAAGCGTGAGAGGCCGAGCTCGCTACGGCCCTGACTCGTCTCAGTGCCCGTCTCACTCAGCAGGGACGGCAGCAGTACGACGAGGCAGGACAGCAGGAGCAGCCCACAGTTCACGTTAATGGACTGCAAAGGATGCAATGGACAGAAAGGATGCAAAGGATCAGCGGAGGGAGGACATCAAGGAGAACATCAGGGGGGCCAACAGCAGGTGAGCGCGTGCGTGTCCTCAATCCAGCTGGGCGCGGCCATCCCAACAGCCAAATGAGCGCACAAGTTCCAGGGGCAATAGCTGATATGTAGCCCTGTGCTTCAACGAGCGACAGGATCAGAAGGTGAACAACCCCTATCTACCCCAGCTGGATAACCTAGTCATGGCTTGACAATTCTGCCTAGGTATGGCTTGGCCATTGGACAGACTCGTGGACGGACTGGACTGTTCACATCCATCTCTGCTCCTGGATCCCCATCTATCATGGGCGCGCTTCAAAGCAGTACGGCCCACCTGCTGGTTGAAGTGCTGCGTGCTGGTCTTGATGCCGCCCGCAATGAATGCCGTGCCCATGACGAGGAGGAGGTTGGAAATGACTGAGCCCAGAAGGGACAGCTGCACAATACGCAAGTAGCCGTGCTGCAATGCAAAGCCTGCACAGGGACAACAGCATCCAGAAGACCCGATGCCATGGCTTGCATCAGGTGACCATCGCCATCATATAGCTGAGGTTGCAGCTAGTTCGGACCCTTGGGTGCGGAGGGTCAAAAGTGGGTAATGGCACATGGACAGAGGCGCAAGCGCGCCTGGCTGAACTGGCGTCGAGTTCATTGTGTACATATTCAGGCTGCCTCCTGTACCCAGCCTCCCACCCACCCACCAGAGATGATGACTTCTGTCGCGTTGCCGAAGCTGGCATTCAACTGCAGGCATGAGTTGGAGGCAGCCAGATGGTCGCCAGCATGCTCAGAAGGATTGCCATACCAAGCACAGCAGCTGCACACCATTCGCATTAGTAATAGCCACCCCAAGCCATGAAGGCTTGCCCAGTCCACGAGCCCTGGCAGGCCAGGCAGGTCATCAAACTACAGCCTCAATCACAGCATGTGTGAACATGTTGATCGGTGGCCTCATCTGTTTGGTCATGGCACGCACCAGGCCACCCAGGGTGTCATTTGTGTACATTGCCAGCTGCTCCGTGATGAACCCCAGTCGCTGCACGTGTGGCACAAGCCGTGCAATGGTCAGAATGCTTGTGGCCACTCGCCCCAGCATATAAGCACCTGCTTCATGCTGCTGGATGCGGGTGCTTGAGAATCTGGCCTTCAGCACCGCAGACCTCCCGGGAGAGTGTGCATGCACTAGCAGTACAGGAGCAGTACAGGAGCACTCGCACGTAGCACTACAGGAGCAGTACAGGGCTCTTGCCGGTGGGCTGCCACTTGGGCTGGCCAGCAGCACGTGTGCATTGCATGGCAACCACGGAGGGGCAAGGCCCCTTCACCCGCTGCAGCCTCTTCACTCACCTCTGCCAGTGGGCACAGTGCAACCATGGAGAGTACAAACGTGGCTGCGTCGCCCCATCCCACAGCCTTACTGATGATCGCAAACGGCAGGGCGATTAGCCCAAAGTTGAGCTTGGTATTCAGGAAGAACTGCTCGTCACAGCAGCAGACACAGGGGCAGCCGTGAGGTTGCTATCAGTTTGGAGTCAGTTGGACTGTTGCAAACAAGTGGGTTAAGTGGCAGGCTCGCACCGCACAGCTGAGTGCAGCTGGCCAGACGCACGGGTTGGGAGAGCTGCCAGCTATGGAATCTGTTGCAGTGATACTCCCAGCATGCAGCGCGCAGGACAAAAGTCTGTGCCACATGGGAGCGCATGTACATTGCCTCGATTGCATGTCACATGGCTTGTGTGCATGTGTGCATGACAACTCGAAACTCGACTCACAGCTTTGACTTCAGCCAACGCTTGCTGGCCAAATGTGAGTGGCACTGCCGGCGCCTGTGTGGCAGGAAGGGCTTGCTCTCAATCCCCGCGATGAAAGCCAGACCCGATGCATTGCTGAAAATCCAAAGATTTAAGCATGATGCCATTGACATAGTGCACTTGCCACTGGCGCACTGGACGCTCCACCGCTGATCAGGCGACCTGTATCGCCTGCATCATTCCCTGACGGGCTGAACACCGGCTTGGCTTGCGAAATGCCAGCTAGCCAATCTGGGGGCGAGCGATGCAGAGACATTTGGTCTACACCCCACAAAAAGCTTTTTTAGGGTGGGCCGGGCATTGTCAACAGCATTATCCAGGTGCTTCCGTCAAGCTATGAATGCTAAGTTCGCAATTCTTCACAATCCCCCTGCGGAGTGATACTGTGTGAGGCAACGGGCATGTCGATTCGTACATGCTGCATGGTGCAGCCATCGATTGTGTACACAAATCATATTGTAATTCCCAACACTTGTGTGTAGCGCTTGTAGATCATTCCAGGCCCGGGGCAAGTCGTGGATATTATGATCGATGGATGGTCTTGAGCATCCACCGCCACCGAGCATAGCTCCGGAAGCTCCAGCACCAGCCCCACCAGCCCCTGGTCCAGGACCTCCTTCACAGCCCCCACGGACACCTCCGGCAACTTCTGGCAGCCCCCTGGACAAGTGCGCTGCACAGCGTTTGATCGATGAAGGAGCTGTCAGCGAACAAAAGTTTGACATACAATGTGTTCAACGGGTGCGGGGAATGCAGGTGTGGGTTTGCGAAGCTCGTCATTGACGGGGCGGACTACTACATCCGCAAGTATGAAGTGATCCTGGGCAGGCAAGTGATCAGGCATGGAACGTGGGGTGTTCCGCCATGCACACCATGGCGGTGTGTACCGTGCGTGCGGAGTCTGGCTCTCACTGCCACCGGCATGCAGCGCCCCACCATGGCGGAATGACATGCGCGCGGCATGCACCACCATCGGCATGAACAGCAAGTGGGATTTGAGCATGCACGCCCCACCACATGCGGATCGTGCATGGCTGATCGCAGGGCGCACCAAAGCGCAGAGCTGGATGTTCCCTTGGGCAACGGTATGAACATCTCCCGCCAGCATGCCAAGATCGTGTACAACTTCATCACCCAGCGCTTTGAGCTCATCATTCTGGGAAAGAACGGCGTGCACATCGGGGAAACGCACCTCGTGCCCCAATCGCCTCCCCACCCTCTCAAGTCCCAGGAGCTGCTGCTGGTTGGGGATCGTCTCGTGTACTTCCTCCTGCCGAAGAAGGCCCATGCGGAGGCCCTGATCGCAGCCACCAAGGGCGCATGCGGTGGCACCACGCCGCCCAGCTTGAAGCCGTCAGTGGCACCCACACCTGCTGCGCCAACGCCCCCTGCACCCCACCTGGCCGTTGGGACAGGGGCACTGCCATCAGCCGGGGCCATGGGGGAGGGGGCTGCCATGAAGCGGCCCCGGATCGAGCACGCACACGGGGGCATACCCACAGAACCTGCGCGGCCCATGCAACTGGGCGGCATGCCCATGCAGCCCATGCCCATGCAGCCCATGCCCATGCAGCCTATGCCCATGCAGCCCACCTCAGGAGGGACACCTGCTCCTCATGCTTCTGGTTCCATGCAGCAGCAGCTGATGCACCACCCCACTCAAGGCTCAGCCTTCCCTGGCATGCCACAGCACCAGCCGCTGCGCCAGTTACAGCTCAGCTCAGCAGGGATGGGGATGGGTGGCATGGGCATGGGTGGCATGGGAATGGGTGGCAGCGTTGGAGGCATGGCAGCAGGCGGGGTGGGTGGGATGGGCGGCCTGGGTGGGGGCGCCGGGTTGGGCTTGCCTCTCCGCATGGCCCCACAGCCCCAGGTGATGCAGCAGCAGCAGCAGCAATTGGTTGGGGCTGGCCCGCAGCAGGGGCTGCAGGGCGGTGCTGCCGGTGGCCTGGGCGGGCTCGGGACGCCTGGCGCGCACTTTTCTTTGTCAGGGGTGGCCTCACCCCTTCCAGGGACAGCCTCCCCGCTGCCTGGCTTGCAGGTGCGTGCACCAGCCCTCCTTTAGTTATGTTTCATGTGTATCATGTACTGCACACTGAACAGCCAGCAGCGGTCCGTGTTTGATCGTGTTTCATGTACTGTACACTTCACAGCTGTGCGCAGCTTTCATGCCACGTTTCTCGAGTGGCACCGGTTTGGTGCCGGCCACATGCCGGCCCGTGCGCCCAGCTGCCACAAGCATCCTCCCGCATGTGTGCGCGTCATTGCACTTGGGTGCTGTCGGCACCTGGCTGTTGGCCCTCTGGCCTGATGCTGTGATCCAGTCAGTATAAGCAAAACCTGCACATCGCACAAGCGTAGCCGTTCAACTGAACAACCCGTCCATCTGATACCTTGATCTTGTCCACCTGCGCCTTCCAGCTCTGCCTGACCTTGACCTCGCGCATGCTGCCTGTACAAACTGCAGGGGGGTGCGTCACCTGTGCTGGACCTTGGAGGCAGTGGGGGAGGTGGGCTGGACGACGCATTTGACACCTACAACAGCATGATGAATCCCCAGGGCACTCCAGGGGGCCTGTTGTGAGGATGAGCACTTGTGGGGTCAAGCGAAAGGCGGGAACCAGATGCATAGCTAGCTAGGATGGGCGCTGGCTAGGTTGAGCCGAAGGACGGTAGTGCCAGCACGTCAAGGGCAGCATAGCAACAGGCTTGTTGGCTTCCTCCTTGGAACAAGGCAGTACCATGGGAAGGACCTGACCATCGTGTTACGAGCGGCTGCGTGCGTGGTGTGTGCACTGGGCATGCTACCCACCCCCACCCCCACCCCCCGGCACC